>CAKNXH010062290.1:162484-184015 GCA_932178445.1 Andricus quercusramuli
TATGTATATTATATATAACACGATGTTTCCATTATAAAATTTGAAAAAATCCAAAATACAGAAAGGTCTGATTTTCCCAGTACTTATTTTTGCATCTTTTACCTTTACGAACTTGTACGAAATGTGAAGCTCAACTATTTCAGGCTGAACGGCTTCATTGTTGAAATCGCGAAACAATTTATGCTTCCCCTCAACTCTCATATGGACACAATTCTTTTTTAATTAGAAAAAATCAGCGAGCAATCTTCCAGTAAAAACTAAAACGATCAAACATTTGAAAAGCTTTATCTATTTAAAAGAACAATATGAACAATTATTATTTTAGAAAATAAGGAAGAATTTTTTCTTCGTTATCTGCTGTAATAATACTATAATTCACGTAATCATCGCTTTTCCAGACAGTGGTACAGGATTTCCTCAATTGCTATAAACAAGGTCTACTTCGACGGGATATGTTGTTATCTGCTTACAACGAGGCTCAAGTTCATAATATGCTAGCTCTCTACGAAATATTCTACTCAGCTAAAGACTTTTCAACATTCTATAAAACAGCCCGCTGGGCACGTCTTCATGTCAACAATCTCATGCTTCTTGATGCTAACAGCCATAATTTACCGAAAATTTGTTGACTCTAAGATTTATCTAGGATGCCCAACGGATGCAAATAGCAACAGGTAAATTTTTCGTCTATTGTATGAAATTATTTAAATATCCTCCTTTCAAAACTTGTAAGATTTGAATTCGTAGACATTAATCACGAGATCAGCAACAATTTAGCTCTGAAACACTCAAATGATACTTATGACTGTTCCTTAACGGACAATTCTAACTCTGAATACAATTTGTCATACTATTTCGAAGATATTGGCTCAAACGCCTACTATTTGTACTTTCGCATTGCTAATCCTTTCTGGATATCAGCAAAAAGCTACAACCTGCCGAAAATTGTAGAGTTAAAAATTTGTAGAGAATATTTCTTTTTTGTTAACCAAAAATTGATGGCTCACTACGTCTGATGATGGCGTTTGTCTAACCGGACGAGTGAACTAGAACAATTAAACTGGAATACAGACTTTCCTGGATTTTACTCAAAACTGAAATTTCTCAACGGTGTTCCATTGCCTCAACGCAATGAATCCTTCACTCTGCCTATATCCAATATGTCAAACATACAGGCTAGTTGAAATAAAATTTTGTATTTATTATTAGAATTTCATCTATTTCAATTTCATCACGCCTGGATCTACTGGACAATTCTTGCAGAAAATATCCGAGATTGAATCGCGCCTGACTGAAGCAATTGACTCTGGATATTTTATTGACAAACTTGGCAACGAGATGAGCATCTTCGATTCTGATAGTACAACGATCCTTGGTACAATCCTCGAAGGAAACTATGATTCACTCAATCTTTAGTACTATGGATCTTATGATCAACTTCTTAGAAACATGTTTGATCACATCGGCGACAAGAGTGGCAAGGCTTCGTACGTTCCAAGTGCTCTTCAATTTTTTATCACCAGCATGAGGGATCCATTGTTTTATTGCATCACAGATATGGTCATGAACATCTTTTTAAGTTTTGTACCTGATACAAAAACAAAGTAGCCTAATAAAACTTCCTGTACATATCTATTTACCACTGCTTCTGTTTCTTCTTTTTCCTACAACTACAGATTCAAGGAACGCCAACCACTCTATAGACATGAAGAACTTTCTTATCCAGGTGCAAAGATTGAATCAGTTGATGCTGGAAGTATTTCAACCTACTTCGAACCCTCCGATGTCACTATCAATAATGCTCTCACTGTAAGGAATCTTGAAGAGGGACTTTCCTTTAACATCAAAGCTAGGAATTACCGTTTGAACCACAAACCTTGGAATATAACCTTGACTGTAAACAGTCATAAGCATACAAAGGCATCAATTCGGGTCTTTCTTTGTTAAGTCGATGAGAATCAAAATTTGTACGCTTTTGTACGCAAAAACTACATGAAATACGTGATGCAATCAGACATGTGGTCGAAGAGATGTAAGTGCTGTTTGGTTTTTCCTAGATAGAAATGTTGAACAAATATTTGCAAATAATTATAATATTACTTCTCTGCTTCCTTTCAGTGGTGGATACATTGCATAAACAATTTCGTTTTTTAATCAGGGCAACCTGGTACCAACATCATTGTACGGAATAGTCGAAATCCGATTTTTACGCAAAATTTTGAACAAGATGCAGATTCTCACATGGACTTCTACAAGAATCTTCAGAAAGCTGCAGAAAAAAACGAAACATTTGACTTTTCTCCATCTCACTATGTTTCCCTAACAATCTGCTGATTCCGAAAGGTAGGCCCGAGGGTATGCCATATAAAGTAATCGTTTTCCTTCATAGCTTCGAAGCGTTGAGAACACACGAAATTCTGCTGTTCGGTGAACATTCATATGGTGGAACACCTCTTGGTTTTCCACTTGATAGACCAGTGTAACCATGCTTATTTAAAATACCTAATGCCTTTGTCACTGATACCATATTTTATCACAAAGATAATACTGTTAGTAACTGCTCTCCAAAAATGAATTTTGATTGCGAGAATGGTCTTTAGAAACATAACCTCTAATAAATATGTCTTATGTAATCAATTACACATTGGTTCTTATAAGTATAAAAGAGACTCTACGATGAAGTTCAATTGCTTCATTCTGGTCATGAATTAAATGAGGTGCATAACAAATGTATTATTATATAATACTAGTAGTCTTGCGCACGCCCATTAATTTTTTTCATGAAACAGAATAAACCAAATACTTATTTTTTCTGTATTATTTATATTTAATCAATGTAACAAAATATCTGTATAAAATAATTAGAAGGCACGACAGGATGTAGCCTGTGGCCTTCAATAAGAAGCTTCTTTTCATTTTTCCCTCTGTTAAAGGAGTACATAACGGATTTCTCATATCTTACTTGTAGGTAAATTCTATCATCGTTATCATCTGGAAAAAAATGTAAATATGATTTTAATTCAATTTAATAAAATGGCTCTTAAATTTTTTCAACACTTGAATTATTTGTAAGTTATATTTCCGTAATAATTCTTTTTATTCTATAAATTAAAAGAAATGTTATTTCTAAAATAAATTGTTAATTGTTCGTTATAACATGTATATGAATATATAAGTTTCAATTTAATAAATGCTATGAATCATATTAATTTTTATTATTATGTAAGTTGTATAAAAGTGAATAAAATGAATGATACATAGAATATTGGCAATAATTACCAATCTTTCAGTTTGCAAGAAATATTATTACAAATTTTTAAGTTGTCTATTTGCTCGGCAGAAATTGCCGTTACTTTATAGTAATTAGTTTTTTACATAAAAAATTGATTTTTCTAATTTTTATCATAAATGAAGGAAGTTATTACGAAAAAGTAAAATGTATTTTATTATAACGTGAAATGAGTGAATTCTTTTATTATAAGCAGAAAATTATCCCGTCTATATAACATTCCAGACCTTTATAAACGTTAAAGTCTCTTTCTTATTAATAGCTAAATTGAAGAAAAAAAATTTAAAAGAAATAATTTTTTTTAACGTATCGCATAATTTACACACACAACATTTTCTGCCTGCTATACATATTCTGCGACTGTAATTGTAGAACATGTCTAAATTTTACTTGGATTCTTTATATAGACAAAAATTGTATGTAAAATATTTTTCATAAAATGATTAAAAGTTTAAAATATCAACTTTATTGTGCATATCCACAAATACAAAAATAATAATACAAAATTGCTTGAAGTACTTAGGTGGACATTTATGTCATTTGTTAAAAATTCGTCTCTTTCGGTACAGTATTAATCTTTTTAGTTGAAAATTGAAATATTTTTTTAAAAATGTACGTACATATTTTATTTAAAATTCTTTTTATCTGATAGAAAATCAATCGTCTTGCTTAAAAATTCATCTTTTTGATTGAAAATTTAAATATTTAGCTGAACATTCAACAGTTTTGTTGACAGTTCATGTTTTTCGCTTGAAAAATCAACATTTTTTATGACATTTTTTTATTGTTCGAAAAATCTTTCTTGGTGGAAAGATTCGTGTTTTTGATCTGAAAATAGTGTCTCTAGTGTATTTTTTTTAAATGGCAGCAAAACAGCGTCATCGCTTAAAATAAGTGTCGAATAGTGTCAATAGTGTGTTGAGCCCGAGGCCTGAATTTCCAATATTATTATTCTAAGGGCTGCCACAGCCTGATAAATTTGAAAAAAGTGACATATTTGAACAGAAAAAAAGCAGAAAAAGTGCCTTACAAAAAACGCAGAATTGAAAAGTATTCGAAAGTATTGTATTTTGTATGTGATTTTGTCGAAAAGCAGATTTTCAGAGAATATCTCGTGAGTGCAAAGCAAAAAATTTTAATTCGACGTTTTTGCAGCAAGACTACTTTCTAATGGATAATTGGATGTATTCCGAAGAATATGATTCTATTAAACAATTAAAGTTAAAATTAAGAAAATGGAAATAAATTAGAAAAAATTTTAAAACTTCAAAAAATTGCATTGATTTTAGTAAGTTTAAAATGATTTTAGAAAAATACAAGGGAATTCAAAAGAATTTGATAAAATGTTGAAGAATTCAAAATTAGTTCAAAACACTCCAAGACGAATTAAACACAAACTAAAAATTAAAAAAAAAAATTCATTGAACTGAACAGAATTGATTTAAATAAAAAGAATTCAGGTAAATTTGAAAAATTCGAAAGAGATAATAAAAGAATTCTGAATGCGTTGGTAATCATTAACGGTGAGTTTCATAATTCAAATGAATTGCAACAAATATTTGGAAATTTCTTCAAATCTGTGAAAACCTACGATATCCCTCACTTCTAATGAATTAATTCTTTGAAATACATTAAAATATTATAAAATCCTGTGAAATTGTATGAAATTTTATACTATTCTCTTCGATCCAGGAAAATTTATTGAAATATCTTGAGAGCTTTTAAAATCCATTAAAATAATTGAAATCTGCGGAAACCTCATAAAATTCATTTAAATATTTTAAAATATATTGTAACCTTGCAGGTCCTTAAAGTAGCTTCATATGTTCCGAAATTCTAAACAATTCTTCAAGACACCAGAAAATTTTTCTTTATTTCTCTTAAATTCATTTAAAATATTTCAAAAATATTTTAAAATATTTTAAATCCTTTGCAATCTTTCAAATATTTTTGAAATATTCTGAATGATTTCAATGAAATTCTGAAAGTGACTGATTGGCAGCCCTAATTATTCTTGACAGAGACCTAAAATTCTTCTTACAGAAATTCCCTGACTTCTGCCATTTTTTCAAAATCCCTGAATTTCTCCTGATTTCCAAGGCTTCCCTAATCTGCGGTAACCCTGGTTTTACTAAGACATATATATTATCAGAGTTTCCGCAAAACCTAAATTTTTGAAATTCCTTGGCCATTAATATTTAAAGACCAAAATTCTAAACTTGTAACTTTCTACATATAAAATCTTTCATGATAGGATTAAAACGAATTTGAACTTATGAATTTTCAACTTCCAGGCTGCCACAGCCTAATTTGCTTTGTAAAAGTGAGAGACTGACATATTTAAACAAACAGAGTGACCAAAAGCTATTAATTCCCAACCCTAAAAGTTACTAGCAGTGACTACTGAGGATTAATAATGTGTCCATTGTCCAACGTTCTTTTGAATTTAAAAGAATTTCAAAGAACTCGATGAAATTTATAAAATTCTAGTTAAATTTTAACGAACTGAGGACAATTTCATAATACTTCAAAACGATTCTACTAATATTCAGGTAGATTGGGAAAATCCCCAAAATTTCCTTGATTTTAGTTAAATTGGAGCGAATTCAGTGAAATTTGAGAGAAATGAAATATATGAAAAAATGCAATGAATTCAGCAAGTTTTAAATTAGTTTAGAAAAATTCTAGGACATTTATAAAAATTTGATGAAGTGCCGAATTCAAGAAGAATCAAACAAAAACTGAAAAGAAATTAGAAAAACACATTGAATTAAGTAGAATTAACTGAATTTTGAAGAATTGACGTGAATTGAAAAAAATCAGCAGAATTCCAAAGAATTAATACGAATTCAAGGTGAATTCGAAATGAAATCTCGTGAAATTCTATTAAATCTGACGATACTTCTTAAAGTCCTTGACATTTATATAAAAACCTTGTGAGCTTTTAAAATCCTTCAAAAACAGAAAAAACCTCGGAAATTTTATAAAATCCTTTGTATTCTTTTAAAATACCATGAAATAATATACTATAGAATCTTTTAGAATCTTTTATCATACCACAAAATATTTCAAAATCTTTGAAGTTTTTTGAAATTCTTTGCAATTGTTTAAAGTTCTTGAAAATTCCTTGGATGGTAAAAAATACCATATAGTCTTTAAACTTCTTTGAAATCATTTCCTTAACAAATTGGTTTTTTTTTTTTAATAGAAGTATCCCTTAAGAGCGTGAAAATTCTTAATTTGAACATCTTTTTCAATTATAAAATGTTTGTTGTTACAGAACGTGAAAATTATTAATTTTAAAATTTCTTTTTTGCGTAAGAAATGTAAAAACAGATAAGGGTAGGCCGGGTTGGCAATACTGATCCAACATCTTTCTATCTCTGTCTCTATTTAACACAGTAACAGTAACACGCCATGACGCTATACTCTTCTCTTTACTCATCAACTTTATTTCTTTCATCATTCATTCATCATATATTGAATATTAAATACAACACGCGGATCACATTACTAACGAAGAAGCACGTCGTATTAACGAACTCGCACTACAATTTGATTCGATTACTATTTCCAACAGTGATCCCGAAAAGGCCACCTTGAGATGCGCATGCTTCGACTGAATGGCGCTCATTGGCTTCAGTTCGCGTACGTATTTAAAATTCAAATACAGACGCGCAGTGCAGCCAATGAACGTCACTATAATCCAAGCAAGCGCAGATCAAGGCGGCTCCTTTGGGATCAATGACTTCAACTGAAGAACGCAAAATCGTGACACGTTCCATTACTGTCTAACGCACTGATGCCTCGTGTCACACGCATATAGCAGGCGAAAACGATAATCGTGAAAATCGAAATCGACAATATTGTTTAGAAATTTTATATTAAGGATATGAAGGTGTAAGATTAACGATCTTAGGGCGTATTTTAAATAGTTTAAATCATCATTACCTAGTTCGGATAACTAGACGAAAAACTTTTACGACAGTCACCGAAGTTTTCTTTTTTTTTAATCCTTATCTCTAAAATATTAAAACCACTTCCTGAAGATTTTTCTTTTACAACTCGATATAGAGTATATCTGCGAATTTAAAATATAAAAAATGGTGAATATTATATTTTAAATCTTGACTTTAAATTTTTAGTTTGGAACAGGTGAATGACACGAGATTTTGCTTACTTTTTTATTTATGATTTCTAAACGAAGTCTTCCAAAATTTGGAAACTTTACAAAATTTTGCTTTGATATTATTAGAAAAATGTATTAATGGAAGGAAATGTCGTAAATGCCTGGGACTGATGCCTGGGAGATTTAATCTCTTATTTCATTTGTATTAATCATTTTTTTTATCATTAAAAAGCTTGAGATAAAAATAATATAAAAGAAATATTTAGAAACATTTGTTGAGCTAACCATTAGCGTAAGACACCTATAAATGTTAAAATACAACATATGCAGCAGTTGATTTGAAACAAATTAGCTGATTAAAAATGTGGTGTTTAAGAAAATGCAGTAGTATCTGATATAACATAATCAGAATTAGGATTCTCAAAGCATAACAAAAATTAATTCCATCATTTGGTGTTATGCATTTTTGAAAAATGCTTACCAGACAGACTTGCTCATTTAATTACGGACAGGCATAATCCTTATTATAATAATAAGTTCATGGGATGTTAATTTGTATATTACGACTGTAAAATTTGTATCATGATTATAGTGGCCAGATTTCCAACGGCCAAATCCGGGACATGTCACAATTGTCACATGGTGGAGGTACATGACGTCACTGAGGGTTGTAGAGGGGAGTTGGATGGCGGTAAATTCAAATTTTATTCAAGTAATTTTGGCTTCCACACGTATATTTGAAAAACATACATTTCAATTTATACATACAAATAAACACATACATATGTATTTTTCTCGAGTTTATTTTGCGTTATAAATATGCAATATGGTTTTTATTATTTTATAAATATAGTTCAGACGAATGGATTTTTTCAAGTAATTCGTGGTTATTTTTCATGGAGTTGTAGAACGTTTCACAAGAACTTCCTAAGTTATACTTGACGACCAAGATACACTTTAATTGCGAATTGAGTTTCCTCTATGGTACAATCTACAGAAAGTGCATTGTAATCTCTTTATTAATTCTGTAATGAACAAAAGATAAATTACATCTTAATAATTAAAAAAATGTTCAGTAGAAAGATTACTTCAAAATGAGATGTTTCTTTTATAATAGACTAAAAGATATAAATTACTTTTCGTATTTCAATAAAATAACTGTTTCAAAAGCAAAAGAAAATCATTAAAATCCAAGGATCTCGTGTAAAATTTAAGGATATTTCCAGGTTTTCAAGGTTCAAAAAGATTAAAGGAGAATTCTAGGTTTTCAAGGTTTTCAAGGTCACTGGACCCTCTTTAGAAACTCGATACTTAACAAAAAAAAGTTACTTGCGAACTTATTATTAGTACTTACTTTTAATTATTTTGATTTTCCAACGTGTTGCGACAGTCATAAAGAAGAAGAAAAGCAGATTAACAAATAAGGTTGCTCGAATCGAACGAGAACAGAGAAAATGAGACGATGAAAGTGAATACATACAAAAGACGGATCGTATTTCGACAAATTAGGGGCTGCCTGCGAAAAACAGGTGCCCTCTGATTGGTTGAATTTCTGCGCCACGAAACAGTATTTTTCAATCTCATTTTCGTCACGCGAAATCGTCGATACACCTCTGCGCATTCTATATACTTTGCTGTCTAAGGCTTTGCTTAATATTTGACACTTCAGTTTGAAGCGAAGCTAAAACAGCCTAATCTGGGACGTTTTCCGGGACGTACTCTAATCCGGGACACGTACCTCAAATCCGGGACGGTCCCGCATAATCCGGGTCGGATGGTCACTATTATCATTATTGATAATATGAAAGTCTCTATCACTGCTGCTAAGGCAAACATTTATTTTGAAAAATATGACTAATTTATTTCTTAAAGATATTGTGTTCTGAAATTATTTCATTTAAATTATATACTCGTACAGGAAGAACACGTGTGTTCATTTTTTTTTAATTCTTCTAGATTACATATGTATTAAAGTAAGCAGACAAATGTTTTCAAAGACCGCTAATTTTAATAATAAGTTACCCATTTTACACAAAAGTCACCTATCCATGGAGGATTACCATTCACAAAACGAGAGTCGCAAAATATATTATCAAAGAATTAGGCTGTCTAACTATATTGTGCGGGTTTACGTCGTGCGTGTTCTTCTCGGCTATTTGAAATAAACCGTTACTATTTCTGAGATTTGAATTCAGTAAGTGAGGCGAGATGAAGTTACATCAAGTCTAAAAATTAGCGCAAATGTTACATCAATTGCTGGTTAAGAACTGCGAATAAATTCTCTGAATTCTAATCGATAAACAAAATTAATTTTTCAACATTAAAATGAATGTTCTGAAAAAAATACCCACAGAACCACGGTATTATTTTATAGTTAAAATGCATTTTCACCAGTGACAATAACTGCATTCAGTCAATTGAATGAAGTCTCGAGTGTGAATTGAGTATTTTTAAAGCTCATGATGCGAACTAAAGTAAGGAAATAATTTACATTCTGAAGATATGCGAAATTGATGTTTTATAGAAAATGTTTCTTTGCCTGACCAACCTGGAAATTCTGAATTGGTGCACTAGGGGAAACCTCCCTACAGTAGATAATGATTTACAGTAGATAATCTTAATTAACTGGAAAACTGACAACAAATGTTCATTACTTTTGTTAGTATAACGTTTCAGCAAGGATACTATATCCTCTGACGAACTTTTATTGAAATTTCATAATTAATTAATGCGTGAGAGCAAAAAATTTATTTTTAACCTGAAAAAAAAATTTCACCTATTCTTTATTCATACTTTTTAACTTAATGAAACATTTTCATGACATGTTAATACATTAGAATCGAAGATTGAAGTTTAATGAACAATATTTATAAATACAAAGTGTTTTTTCTTCAATATTTATAAATATTTAAGGACATTTCATTGAATATTACATTTTCCAACAGTAGATAACCAACAGTAGATAATCGGAAAATTACAAGAAATGTCTGTGTCAAAATTGGCAGCTCTGCGACTGTCTCACAGTTGTTTTAAATTAAAGGTTGTGTTTGTTTGTTTATTTTGATTTGTGAAGTTTTTAAATTCAAATTATTTCAAATGATAAAGTAAGAAAATAATGTAAATTATTATTTATTAAAAAGCTCATAAATTTTAATTGTGTTTCAAGGAGCCTTTCGGAAAAGGTATAATTTTTTGGATTAAGGTACGTACAAAAACTGCACTTTTCTGTCATCGCAAGTCAGGTTAAATTGTATGAAGATTAAACATCTTGTACCAATCGCACCAACCTTACGAAATATCAGAGATAAAAAAATGTCAATAATTTAAACTTTTGCGTTTTTTGTAAAATTATCGTAGTTTCAAGTATTATTTACTCAATGAATTGATTTTAATTGTAAGTATACTAATAATAAATTATAATTATCCAGAATCGAGTATTCTAACTTGCCCAGGAGCAATACCAGAAACAATTATCTATTGATGGACAAAGGTGTCAAAATCGTACCATTGACCAGGTCTAATAAAAAAGTTTAATACAGCTAATTGATTAATTTCGTGATATTTTTTTCTATAAGAATACTTAATTAAATATGTAAGCTTTATTTAACAACGATCATCTTTCTTTAATTTTGGAAACTGATGCAGTTAAATGCTGTTGATTTTTTCCCTATCTACTGTAGGGTGGTCTCCCCTACTAAGATAGCGTTTAAAATTCATTTTTTGCGATTGTCTAAATTTGGACAACAGTGGTTTCTCAATTTATGGAAACAAAATTTTCATAAATTTAAGAAAACGGATTATCTATGTCATAAGGAGTGAAGCTGTCTCAAATAAAAAAAAAACACAATTCTTTATTTTAAGCTCATATTATTTTTTTTCTATGTTATTTAAAAAAAAATTCTTATTCAATAATACAATCCTTCATGCTTGAGTATTAATTGAACCATTTTTTCGGTCGTTAAGCTTTCACTCCTGGCACAATTGACACGCACTGCACCAACAAAGCGTACGAAGTATGGCTACTGTGTAATTACGATTTAGAAATCATTATTTGCCAGCATTGAGTATCTCGCGTCAGTGACTTGAGAACTTAAGTTTTCTGGGCTTCCTTTTTTGCACCACTTCCATCGTAAATCGAAAATATTCTCTTGAATCACAGTTGTCGAGTTATATTCTAAAAGGCAAGAGCTTACTAAAGAGGAATCTCGCGAATGCACTTCTGAGACTATTTGATTATTTAATTTGAAACCGAGGAGAAGAATAAAGAAAATAAAGCAGAAGAAAAAAATGTGGGAAATGTAGACTCATGTGAGCAAAAAAAAAGTACATGGAGAAATCATCAGAAAGGTAGACCCAGATAGAAAAAGGAAGAGTCAAGACTGAATATATTGAAGAAGAAAATAAAAGCTAAGAGCAATGGTATAAATACAAGAAGTGGGAAAATAAAGAACTATGAAAGTCGTAAAATCGATTTAAAGAGATAATTGAGAAACAGCAATTAAAAAAGATTGACTAGAGAGAACAAAAATAGAAAAATATATAAACTTAGGTAAGATCAATGGAATAATATTTTCAAAAAGATGAGTATAATGACTAATATAGAAGATAGTGAAGAAAATAAAATAAAAATATGACAAGAAACGAGAGGAAAGTGAGAGGAAAAAGAACATGCAGAGTAAAATTAGAATATAAGAATGATAGAAAGAAAATGAAAGAATACGAAAATTAAAAAAAAAACATAATACGGAAATAAGTTAATGAAATAGTTGAAGTAAAAAACCATTGGGGAATACAATAAAGAGATGTTATATAAAAAAAAACACAAAATAGAAGTTATAATGGTATGAGAATGATCCGAAAAATAGACACAAGTTTTTTTATCTTACCTCTAAATCTTCTCGTCGCATGAAGATGATGTGATGCGCCAACCAGGTCTTCTTCAACTCGAAGTGGACTTAAACTGAGAAGCCTTGGCGCCTCTGTGTGGGCCTTAAACCAACGCATTCTATAAAAAAAGACTTGAATGAAGAATCAAATTCACCATTTCTTTTAAATTGACAAACTTAAAAATAAGATATTCAAAAAGTAATATATTTTTACATGAATTAGACATTCATGTAGGTAGATAATGCCTGCGAAATTTGAGGTTTTGTCAATGACAGTAGGTGAATCTTATATATATTTGGACGCTGAAAACGAATCCAGCCGCATAAATTGTCTAGGATGTCAGATTTTGGAGTAACTTTAGGTTAAATGGTAAAAAATGGTAATTTTGTCCAAATTTATGAATTTATTGAGGAGAAGAACAGTAGGAACAGGAATGAGAAGGTGCCATTTTTATTGAAATTCAAAATGGCGGGTCTAATATAGTGAATTCAAGGTATCATCCAGTCATTGAAGGCAAAATCAGATGATGATGATTATGATGATGATGATGATCCAGCCTGTGAAGACAAGATCAGATAATGATGACGATGATCTAGCTAGTGAATGCATGATCAAATAAAGATGATGATCCATCCAATGACCACAAGATCAAATGATAATGATCATCATCATTATCTAATCTTGTCTTCACTGGTTGAACCATTATCATCATTTAATTTGGTCTTTACTGGTCGAATCATCATCATCATCATCATCTGATCCTTGATATTATTTTTGTTGGCTAGATGCTAGGATATCATCATCATCATCATCATAGTCATCTGATGTTTCCTTCACTAGTCAAAAAGGAAAAAGGAGCCTCGGGTCACCGATTCTTGACGGAAGCTCATCGCATACCACGAAAGGCGCCATTCCTTAATTCATTTTAGAAATTATGATTGCAGGGTGGATACCTCTTATATTCCACAAACTTTGAAAATAAAGATAAATATATAGAAATAATTGACACATTTTCGTGTTTTATAAACGAATCTTATAGATTCAAAAATGATCGTTAGAAATAAGAAGAAATCTCAGACATAATTGAAAGTCTGCAAGGGAATAACTTTCAACCTTCCTCGACGCTTTACGGCCCTCATTATGTGACGAACCATCTTCACAATGCTTTTTTTCCATATACTCAGGATTTAAAAATCTTCTGACAATAATTTCGAAGACTATTAGATTATTATAATTATTATACATTTAAGTTCTTAATTAAAATCTAAAAAATAAATATATCTAGTAATAAAGGTTCGAAATGTGATAATATTTTAATCAGTTTTCATGAATCGCAGTTTTAATTTATTTATTTTGGGATCCTTTATTGCAGAACTGAAGAATCGTTGATCGAGAATAGTGATGCTAATATTGTAACATTCAAGGCTTTTATCCGGTATTCTGGCTTAACAGGTTTGATTAACAGGTTGAAAATATAAATTATAAATTGAATGACTTTCGAATCTTGTCGATTGTCACTAATACAGCTTATTTCAAAACCAACTAACTGAAAACATTCCAGGGACTTAATCATCGAACCACAAAATCTTCTATTAACGCGACGTAAAGTGCGATGGCAAAAAAAATCTCGGCCACAAGGCGAAAGGAAATTCCTTTTGTTCGTCGAATTAAGTATCAAGTCAAGAAAAGTGACTTAAAAGTAAATTATATTCAAACAATTTGACAAAGAAATGTCCCTAAAGTAAGTATTTGAGTTGCAATTTTATTTTTGGAGTCCTGAACAATTTCAACCGAAGGCTACAAAAAGTATATAATTCAAACTGGAAGGAATTCTGATCAACTGAAAATAATTTCATTGATTCAATTGCATTACACGACTGATATAAAGAAATATTTCTATTCTATAGACAATTTCTCATTGCATTGTATTTTTCCACAACCACAAATAAAAAATCATAATTAACGCCAAAAACTCGCAAAAAATCAATTTTTCACTTATAGGTTTTTTTTTGAAACCCTATAAAACAGACCTTTGGGGGTGATATTTAAGAAATCCGTTTTTATTCTTATTCTATGGCTAACTGTGAATGTTGAGTTTTAACCGGATCCACCTAATAATGACGATTCTGAAAAAAATTTACAAAAATGTATTTTTCTTTCTTATCGAAAATACGTGTTAAACTTTATGGGGCTTGCGCAACCTCTAAATATAATTTTTTTAATGCATTTGTTTTTTCGTGGATTCGAACGAATTTCCCGGCAATAGGAATGAAGTTTTTTTAAAATTAGATCACCCTGATATTGAGCCTTCAGAATTGGAAGCTTCAAGTTTAAAACATTCAACAGTTAGAAATTTCAAGATGCCACATTTAAGATATTGTCATTTTTAATCACTATCAATCTATTCTATTATGATCTTTCTGAATTTATTCAAATATATAAAGTGTATAAAACACTTAAACCGTAGCGTAGGTTTGAATCTTACAAAATTCTTTGAAATTTGTGTACATTCTTTGGAATCGACTGATACATTTTAAGATTTTTGAAATCGGTCAATTGAATACCGTGGATATATTTTTCGAAGATACTTTAAAGCCTATCATTGAACGAAAGATAACTTTTGCATTGAAAGACAGCATTGTAATTATTTTCTTATTGAATTCTTGGTTATAATGAAAAGTGTATACTTTCAAAAAATCTCTGTTAACTTTATTCCATAATATTCAATTTCTCCAGAAAAGAAGCTTCTTCTATTTTAGAATCTCGAATAATATTAGATTTCACACATACTAAATTTGTTCAAACAAAATTTGAATTAGTATTTGAAACTCCACTAACTCGTTTGGCGCTAGCGCGCCGCGTCGAAGGAAAAAAAAGTTTGCAGTTCAAAATTTTTATTTTTTAAAATATTTTTTTAGCTGCTAATACAAAATATAAATAGAAACAAAGTTGGTAAACATAAGTGAAAGCTTTTACATGCATTTGAGTTGGCAGTAGAGAACTGCATAAATTTGTGAGTTTTGAGTTTCTCCGACGAGATTGTAGGTCAGACATATCAAGAATTCTGGAGTCGTATATTTGCGTGAATTATTGCTCGCCAAGCAGCTCATGAACAGGTGCAGAAGAAATTCATGATTTCTTCAACACATTAAAATAGTTAGAAATTTTTCCATGCTTATCTTCTGTGAAAAATGTTGATAAAAAATATAATACAAAACATCATTCTTCATAACTTATCTGTTTGATTCTTAAATAATATTAAAACTATTTGTTAGAGTAGATTATAACGCATACTATAAATTAGTCATAAAGTTGAACTTCTGTTAGGTAACGTTTATAAAATGTTATAAAGCTCAAACATTTTTTGTGAATCAATATAAATTTAAAAAAAAGAGAGACCTTTTCAAGTAAAAGAATGACTGGAATAAAATAAAAGTATAATAAACAATGTCAAAACCAATCTTTTTTCAATTTAAGTATCTTCCTTCAATTTTTTTAACTAATCGATTGCATTAGTGCAATTTGTGTTCCTTATGCACCTTGAAAAAATGACTTGGACAAAGTATTTATTTTATCATCCTTATCTCCTTTACATTAAGAAGAAGGCATTTCTCATCCAGTCAGACTTCTTTCTTCCTCCGCGACATTGTCACTAAAGTGCTTTCACTTTACTACATGGAGTTACAGCACAAAAAATTACAAAAGAAGTAAGAATCATGAAAAAGAGCGGCTCCTTATTTCCATGTGAGCCTCGCATTAAAAGGGTTCGAAATCCCCCCCCCCCCCCTCCCCCCAAATCCATAGGTGGAAGAGTCGAGCCCTAAATCTTTAAATCCGAGTTCACAAGGCGACAATGTAGCGCAGGCGGCATCATTAACGTTCCAGACTTCTGGTATGTATTCGAACATCGATTAAAAGCAAGTCTTTTTCAAGCGACACTCGGGATATTTCGGGCCTGAAAATTTCGCGGGGACTTTTATGACGCATGCGGATTTCGCAGAATGGAGAGGAGCGCGCTACAAATTGCCTCTGTACTCAAACGCATCCCAAATATGCTGTAGGGCAGATTCTGGGTATTCTTCAAAAAACAAATAACGATCGGTTTTGCATCATCCACTCTCATTTCGCTTCAGGTTTCGTGGTTTTATGCTCAAATTTAAAATTTTAATATATAATATCTATAACTATATTACGCAAAACTCAAATTTTATCTTAATATATAACGATTAATTTTCTTCAGAGTCTTGTTTTATATAATTTCTACATAAATATTTAAATTTTGCTACATGAATTCAAAATAATTTGTACTCAGGAACTTATCTTCAGTATATAGTGTTTTTGGTTATATTTTACAAAAAGTTGGTCAAAGTTTAAATATTCAGATATTCGTACCTAAACTATTTAGCACATTCGAGCTCCTCATGTCCCTCTATATTCTCAAATTACAGATATATTTTTAAATCGCATATATGTGATATGTATATATTTTAAAAACGTTGCCTGAGAATTTAATGTATATACTTGTACTAATTATAGATTGTAATACACAATCTGGAGAAAAAATTCAAATTTGAAGTTGAGTCTTTCTTTGTAACGGCAACATTTTTGCGGTAAAGTCACATAAAATGTACACTGGTTATTAACCTGATTTTGCACATTTATGGCACTTCATCGTGGAACGGTCAAACGTCGGGAAGTAAGAAAATTACGACTGGTGCCAGCAAGAGTCGATTTTTCTTGTATCGGTACCGTTGCGCACCCAGCAATAAACGTATCATTCCGTTTAACGAGCCATTTGTATACACCCTAAGAAGCCTATTGAAGTATGCCTTGAATGTCTGAAAGAACCGCAAGGCCTTGTCCCAAATCCAAATTAATTAAGGTGTATTTCTACAATTTAATCATTCGTTACATTTTTGAAGTCGAACTGTAATCATTTATTAAGCTTAGATTCATTTCATTATAAAATCTTTCTTCAGATTTTAACGCCCTTTTAGTTACGTCTCTTTAAAAAGAGATGATTTCAATTCAAGTTCCAGGAAATTGATTTATAGACGTTATGGAATCTGATAATGGAAGGTAGTGACGATCGTTGATATAACTTTCTTGAATCATCATCTTTAATCAACAATGAATTATGGATGATATAGAAAATAAAAAAGATCCTAGTTCCAGAAATAGTTCTGACAGATTATAAAATGCCTCTAAGTTATCATGTAAGAGACTTATTAGAAGCTGACGAATTATGTAATAAACAAATTGATTTGATAATTTTTTTCTATTCAAATGAAGATAAAGAAGTATGAATTTAAAGACTCTAATGATGACTTTTAAAGATGAAGGTAAGATATCCATTAATCTTGAAATTGGGTGGTTTGTTGATGGCGAAATTAATTTAACTTTAAAGATTATAATGGCAGTGATTATCGCGTCGTGTATAATACATAACAAGTGGATCAGGGCGCAAAGTTATGTAAGGCGTTAATCGATCGATTATACCTTCATTCGATACTGTACGGAAAGGAGAGGCGACTTTCTCCGATGCAAATATGTATGCCACTAGCTCTCGGCATACAACTTATATCCTTTGGCGTCCTCGATTCTCTTTCACTTTTCATTGATACGAAGAACTGATCGTGAATAGCTCTCGATGCGATTCCCACCAATCAAGGATAACTTGTAAGAAATCCTGTGCAAAAGTTCATGGTCGCCCTCAGCTTCTCCATGAGAAATGTGTATTTTGTATGTCTTCTCCTTTTCCATCGTAAAGAATTCAATTCAAATAAAATTGATGAAAATTCAATAAAACTTGTATTCGGTATTATTTATTCCATACCTCGGAATATTTTACTAATATTTATACCATTAAAAATATATATTTCTTGATTTCTACAATGTTGAACAGTTTTATTGCAGATATAATCAAAAGAATAGTGCCAAAAAATGCTATTGAGCTTTAATTTAGCAATGATCATAATTTCCGCAGATGGATGGAAATTTCCTGTTTTTCGATCAAATGTTTTGATTCTGATGTTCAATAAAGATTTATTTTCAACCGTAACATTCCTTGCTAGAATTTGTTATTAAGTATTACTCAGTGCTAATTGTTGCTGTTGATAGTTTCTAGGGATTCTCAATATTGTTATTAACCGTTTGCTAGAGGAAGGACTGTGGATGAGGTTATTGTTATTAAGTGTAGCTAAGGATTTAATTGATTACTGCTGCTGGTTGCTATTGTTTGTTGCCAGAAATTGTTATTCACTAGTGCTAATTTTCGCTATCGATCGTTTTTACATGCTTTTATTGACCATTGCATTACTAAATTTGTGACTACTTTTGAGATCAAGTCGACAAATTTGGTGTTAGGATCGAGCTATCATTGATTGTATATAGCTGATTCTTGTTAGTGTCCGTTTGAGATCAACTTGATGATCATCTTGAGAAATTCTTCGCTAGCGGTTGTTATTGATTAGTGCTAATTGATGCTATTGATTTTTTTCTAAGGGTTTTTATTAACCAAGTACAATTTATATTGCTATGGTTATCATTGGCAATGGCAGGGGATTTTATTGAAAATATTGCTGGGGGTTGTTGTTGTGTATTGCTAGGAGTTGTTATTGACAGGTTCTAATTGTTCCTACTTATCGTTCCTAGGGGTCATTGTTTTTAGTAGTTAAGAATTTTATTTGCCGTTTGCTAAAGGCTGTGTTTGTTCACTGTTAAGGTGATTATTAACAGTTTCTAGAGATATTATTGTACATTGCTATGGGTTTTTATTATCAGCTACTAAAATCGTTAGGTCCGCTATCATGGCTTATTATTTCTCTAGGTTAATGATTATTACTGACGATTATAAGGGTTGTTTCTCGATCTCTGTTATTCTAGCAGTAACATGCTGAAGAAATTAACCATTTTTTATTCATAATAATACTTTCAAGATCATGTGAAAACGTCTTGAATTTTGTTCAGGAAGCTTATTTCCGTTTAAAACATGGCCAAAGTTTTATGAAATATTTACAAATTATCAATATATTTCTTCAACAAGGAAAATAAATTGTTTGTTGCTCAGTTTCCGCACGTATGAACACAATAATAATTAAGAAGCAGTTTTCTAATGAAGTAATATTGAAATTGCGTAAATTATGCAAATACAATATTGAAAATTGCGTGCCTTGCGAGTAAAGACATTGACATCGGCATGTATATAATGACGAAAGAAGCATTCCTTCGCATAAATATTATTTCCAATCGGTATACGCGCAACTAAAAAATTAAATTATTATACACTACCTGAAATCGAATACTTATGTTTACGATTTGAACTTTCCTATTTCCTGTAGTGTAGCTGAAAATTATTATGAAATTTTTAATTTACGTATACAAGGAAAAGTTATAAAAAAGCGTTTACGCAATTCAATACTGTTTCAAATAAAAAGTGGCACGAGCATTCGTGAAATTCCAGTGCTATTGAAATATCATAGGCAGTGGATATCTGGCACTATCAACTGAACTATGCTAATTTCGAAATAGGAAAATTGCATTCTTATACCGAGCACGTACTCTATATTTTACAACCTTTCAAGTTCCATTGTTTCAAAATGATTCAGTGCATACATTTAATTCATATTGTGCAAAAACTGTTCATAATGTCATAAGAGATAAAAACTGTTTCATCTGATCAAGTTCAAAAGAAGAATTGTAATTGACGTTAACAACAATCTTATCCGCTGTGACATTTACAAGAGAAATTTTGATGGTTTATATTTTCTGTTTTTTATGCAAAACAAATGAACGGACGATTGCGGATACATTTCTGCAAATATATCGCATGTGATCTGACATTATTTTCATATGAATTTGTATGTTAAATTCCACTTTGAAAAACGGAAAAAAATAAATGATAAATATTTCATATTTATATGCACTTAAACTTGAGGAAAATGAAGAGAAAAAAAAGTTATAAGTTGTTTCCAAAGCTCTGTATTCCCTGATTACAAAATTAATTATGAATAATTAAAATTGCATAAACTTACTAAATATTAGTCAATTGACCATAAAGCTAAATCCGTTAAAATCTGAAACGAAAAATACACACTTAGAAATGGTTTAATTAATTAGCAATAAACATAACAATTAACGTCGTTTCCTTGTTTGCATAAGCGCTCATAAAATGTGCACGTCACGCTTCGCTTGGATGGAAAAATGCGGTTACGAATGCGGACCTCATATCACATTTACGACAAATAATTAATCCGGAATCCAGTTTGATTTCCTCTTTAAAACTAAATTAACGCAGAACAATATTATTAAATAAAAATCATTCATTTAAAAAACTGATAAACTTTTAATGATAAAAATGTCTAAGAATTCTGTCGCAACTACTGAATCGGAAGGTCATAGACATTTCAAATCCTCACACGATCCAGCGCTTCCGGTTAGCTGTTCCATTTCCGATTCAGAGATCTCGTTTCCCTCCGCATAGAGCACGAGTTGAAAGTGTCAATCGACCGTTGGAGGATTGATTGTCGGACTGTCGATCACTTTCCCTATCAAGTATAGCCTGTAATTCAAGATAATTGGCCAAAGTGATCTATAGATCCCATAGGGATCGATCGTACTAGAGAGGCTTAGTCATAGATCCTTTTTTTCTTTGATACTGTGCAATAGTTACTTATAGGCATAGGTACAACTCACAAGGAAGGTACTCCAGGTGTCCCTCGCCGATTTGATTCTCCCTGATATATGTTGTAGTACTCGAAAAACTAAGTGACACGTATTTTTTTTTATCTGCGGAAAAACACTTTAAGGGGGTGAAACAACCCCTCAAAGATAGGGGTCGCAAGTGTCGATTGTATAGTTTTGTGTAGAAAAACAAAATTGATTTCGACCAAACCTGCTGGGAAAGTTTCCTCATGATGAAAGATGACTAACGTAATTTTCTCAACAACAAAAAATTAATTAAGGGGGTGAACCACCCCTACATAGTTTTAAAGTTGTGCTAAAAATTGCTAAATTCACAGAAAAAAATTTGAAAAAAATATATTTTGCACTTGAGACAAAAATAAAGTTGACGTGTTTCGCAAAAAAAATTGGTAAAAAAATTAATGGGGGTAGCTACCCCTAGACACTTTTTATCTTATGTCTGTGATAATATATACTTTTCATACACAAAAAAATTGGAAAATCATTTTTATAACGAAGGAACTAAAATAGAGTCTATTCAACA
>CAKNXH010062290.1:184025-231091 GCA_932178445.1 Andricus quercusramuli
AATATATTCTGCACTTGAGACCAAAATAAAGTTGACGTGTTTCGCAAAAAAAAAAATTGTAAAAAAAATTAATGGGGGTAGCTACCCTTACACACTTTTTATTTTATGTTTATGATAATATATACTTTTCATACACACAAAAAATTGGGAAATCATTTTTATAACGAAGTAAGTGAAATAGAGTCCATCCAACATGAATAAAAAAATTCCGCGGGGGTAAACCACCCCTACATATTTTAAAAGTTGTGCTGAAAATTGCTAAATTCAGAGGAAAAAAGTTGAAAAAAATATATTTTGCACTTGAGACACAAATAAAGTTGACGTGTTTCGCAAAAAAAATTGGTAAAAAAATTAATGGGGGTAGCTACCCCTAGACACTTTTTATCTTATGTCTATGATAATATATACTTTTCATACACAAAAAAATTTGAAAATCATTTTTATAACGAAGGAACTAAAATAGAGTCTATTCAACATTAATAAAAAAATTGCGCAGGGGTGAACCACCCCCACATATTTTTGAAAATGTGCTGAAAATTGCTAAATTCACAGGAAAAAATCTGAAAAAATATATTCTGCACTTGAGACCAAAATAAAGTTGACGTGTTTCGCAACAAAAAAATTTTAAAAAAAATTAATGGGGGTAGCTACCCTTAGACACTTTTTATTTTATGTTTACGATAATATATACTTTTCATACACACAAAAAAATTGGGAAATTATTTCTATAACGAAGGAAGTGAAATAGAGTCCATCCAACATGAATACAAAAATTACGCGGGGGGGAACCACCCCTACAGATTTTTGAAAATGTGCTGAAAATTGCTAAATTTACAGGAAAAAATTTGAAAAAAATATATTTTGCACTTGAGACCAAAATAAAGTTGACGTGTTTCGCAAAAAAAAATTGGTAAAAAAATTAATGGGGGTAGCTACCCCAAAACACTTTTAATTTTATGTGTATGATAATATATGCTTTTCATACACAAAAAAAATTGGAAAATTATTTCTATAACGAAGGAAGTGAAATGGAGTCCATCCAACATGAATAAAAAAATTAAGCATGGGTAAACCACCCCTACATGTTTTTAAAAATGTGCTGAAAATTGCTTAATTCGTAGGAGAAAAATTTGAAAAAAATATATTTCGCACTTGACATGAAAATAAAAATCACTTGTTTCCCAAAAAAAAATTTTCTAATTAATGGGGGTAGCTACCCCTAAAAACTTTGTATTTTGTGTATATGATAATATATACTTTCAATACACAAAAAAATTGGGAAATTAGTTTTAATGAAGGAAGTAAAATAGAGCCCATCCAACATAAATAAAAAATTACGCGGGGGTAAACCACCCCCCAATTATGTAGAAAATTACAAAATAAGACTTGCATCTAGCAAGAAGAATCCGAAGAAAATACCTGTTGCACACAGTATATCGAAGATTTATTGTTCAAACTTTGAACAATAATGATATTCGTCAAAAAAGTGTATATTACAATGTGTATGGAAAGTATATATTATCATAGACACCAACTAAAAAGTGGTTAGGAGTAGCTACCCCCATTAATTTTTTTATTTATTTTGGCGAAACACGTCAACTTTCTTTTGGTCCACAGTGCAAAATATATATATTTTTAAATTTTCTCCTATGAATGTAGCAATTTTCAGCAAATTTATAAATATTAAGGGGTGGTTTACCCCTGCCTACTTTTTGTATTCGTGTTGAATTGACTTTATTTTACTTCCTTTGTTATAAAAATAATTTCCCAATTTCTCTTGCGTATGGAAAGTATATATTATCATAGACACAAAATAAGAAGTGTTTGGGGGTAGCTACCCCCATTTATTTATTGAAATTTTTTTTTTTGAAATACGTCAACTTTATTTTTGTCTCAAGTGCAAAATATATTTTTTCTAAATTTTTGCCTGTGAATTTAGCAATTTTCAGCTCAACTTTAAAACTATGTAGGGATGGTTCACCCCCGCGTAATTTTTTCTTTCATTTTGGATGGACTCTATTTCACTTCCTTCGTTATAAAAATAATTTCCCAATTTTTTTTGCGTATGAAAAGTATATATTATCATAGACATAAAATAAAAAGTGTTTTGGGGTAGTTACCCTCATTAATTTTTTTAACAATTTTTTTTTGCGAAACACGTCAACTTTATTTTTGTCTCAAGTGCAAAATATATTTTTTTCAAATTTTTTCCTGTGAATTTAGCAATTTTCAGCACAACTTCAAAACTATGTAGGGGTGGTTCACCCCCTTAATTTTTTTTTTTTTTTTGAGAAAATTACGTTAGTCATCTTTCATCATGAGGAAACTTTCCCAGTAGGTTTGGTCGAAATCAATTTTGTTTTTCTACACAAAACTATACAATCGACACTTGCGACCCCTATCTTTGAGGGGTTGTTTCACCCCCTTAAAGTGTTTTTCCGCAGATAAAAAAAAATACGTGTCACATAGTTTTTCGAGTACTACAACATATATCAGGGAGAATCAAATCGGCGAGGGACACCTGGAGTACCTTCCTTGTCAGTTTATTTCGACATGGACACATGTAACGTGAACACTGAACATTCAAGTCTATTTTAAATCGGCTTTTTTTATGTTCATCAAATTGCTTGGTAGAAGCAGCCTCGTTACCGGAAATTGTCGATCACTCAAGATTGCAACCTAAAGTTTCAAAAACTTGAGAGTTGTATGTACTTGTAATGATAGACTGGATGTCAACTAGGAAATGAAGATTATAGAGCTATAACTTTGCGACAGTGCAAGTAGAAAATTTATTCTTTTGCAGGCAATATAGAAATTCTCCAAAGAAATTCTTATAGGTACGAAAAACCATAAGCTTTTTCATAGCAAAATTGGATGATATGCATATAGCGAATGGTTGGCATCTATTCTTTCCAACATCCGGAATAATTGACAATTATGTTTACTTGTACACCAGCAATTGTAAACCCATTCACAACTCTTACAGTTATCAACTGTCTGCAGCGTGTTTATCAAATTTTAAGATAAAAAAAACTGTGTAATGAAATTTTGATTAATTTTACGATTCAAAAAAGATCCTGAATTGACTTGTGCAAAGAGCGACATTTTGTGATATGTTATGATATTATGGCAGCCTACAGGTTATTGCCAAAGCATAAATAAAAGTTTTGTTCAAATAAAAAAAATATTAATTTCGGCCTGATTTATTTATCTTTGAATTATTTATTTTTTAATGATACTGCCCTATGATGAGACATCAAATTTAGGGAACAGATTTCTAAACCACTTTTAAAATCCTTAAGTCTTAAATATTTAACACTTTTCAGGATAGATATCCTTAAATTAAAAAATTATTCAATTTCCCGACTGTTCGTTCAATGTATGTTCATGTCATCGTCGTTAAATGTTGCCTTTGACTTATTGTTAAAAATGTAGTACACATGTTGTGGATCTTTAATATCTCGCTAGAGATTTAAAGATCTTTTGATTTTAAACTGGATTGTTTATTAATGGCTACGAAATAATTGACGTTACGTCAGTTTTTTTATTAATGTTTTTCCGACAATTTGCATCGACTTCAGGTAATGTTTTTGGTTTTTACCATATATATTTATTCAATTCGTTGTTTCGACTTTAAAAAACTTTTGTTCATTTTATTTAATTTTATAAAATTTATTTTGTTTAGATCTTGAGAATGGCTCAAAGCTGAGCCGAAACGTCGATCTTATTAAAATTTTGACACCATAATTAAAATGTGTTGTGTTTTATAAGACTGTAAAGACCAAAAATTTTGATCACTTGGATTTTATTCAATTTCGATCGAAAAAGTTGATCTCGTTCCACTCTGAACATTTAGTTTTCCAAATTTGTATCGAGTTTCAAAATTGTCGAGTCTAAAAAAAATCAAAATCGGATATAATTTAGAAGTCCCCTATTTGAGTTTTGTCTTTTTTATTGATTTTTTGTTGTTTTTATTTCCTTAATATCTTGAAAATGCGTGTATTAAATTTTTATACATAAAGAATTATCCTCTTTCACATTACCATCATTGTACGTAATTGAATGAACATTTTTTAACTCATTTTAAAGAAGAATAATCATTTCATCTTACTTGTCACATATTTTTCTATAATAATTTGACATATTGCGTGCTAATTACAAAATGCAATAACAAGGTACCCGAAAGTGACCTATTTCAACTCAAGAATTTACCAAAAGTAACTAATTCCTGACCAAGATAGTGTCAAGTATAATTAAATTCAAAACAATTCAAATTAATACGAATAAAAATCCAAAAAATGCATTGCTGTTAGTAAAATTGGACTGAGTTTAAACGAATTTGAATGAAATGATAATAATTAAATGAAATTCATAAAAATTCGAGGTAAATTTTAAATAAAATCAAGTTAATTTAAAACAATTTAAGAATATAAAGAAAATTCACTGAAATAATTAATTTTGAAAGAAATGTACAAAAATCCAAGGGAATTCAAAAGGATTTGATGAAAAGCCTAAGAATCCAAGGTGAGTTCAAAAGACTTCAAGATGAATTGAGCAAAATATAATAAAAATCCATTGAAATGAGTGGATTTAAGTGCATTCAGAAGAATTCAAGTAAATTAAAAAAATGTAAGAGAACTCCAACTAAAGAACTTAAGAACTCCAACTCCAATAAAAGAATTCAGGACAAATCATTAAGAATTCAGTGTGAGTTCCGAATAAATTCAATTGAGTTGAAAAAAATATTAGAAAATCTAATCTTTAAAACCCTACGAAATCCCTCTCTCCTCACGAACAAATTCTTTAAAACACATTAGAATAATTGTAAAATCCCGTGAAATTCTATCAAAGTTGATGATGTTTCCTGAAATCCTGAAAAATTTATTAAATAGTTTGAGAGCTTTTATGACCCCGTAAAATCATTGAAATCCTCGGAAATCGTATGAAATTCTGTGGAAGCTTTTTAAATATCTTTAAACTTTCTGGGTCCTGTAAAATGAATGAATTACTGAAATTACATGAAAATTTCTTTGGAATCTTTTAAAATATTTCAAATCCATTAAAAACGTTTGAAAAAGGCTGCGTCTAGTCGTCCCGAATTTCGGGACGACTAGCCGGCAATCAAGAAAAATGCTAGTCATCCCGAAATTCGGGACGACTAGCCTATTTCTACCATTTGGCTAGTCATCCCGAAATTCGGGACGACTAGCCTATTTCTAGCATTTGGCTCGTCATCCCGAAAATAATGCACTTTATTAATTCTACTGTTTTTAACTAGACCAAAATTACCAAAATTGACAATCCTATTTTCTCCATTCGGCTAGTCGTCCCAAAAATAATGCATTTTAGGAAATTTCTCGTTTTAACTAGACAAAAATCACAAAAAATGTTTTGTGACATGTCACAGGGGTGCCTTTCCGCCCCCACGAGGCGTTGGAAAAGGGGTAGGGGTGTTACCTTACATTATTTCTGTGACTAGTCACAGGGGTGCCTTCCCGCCCCCCCCCCGAGGCGTTGGAAAAGGGGTGGGGGTGTTACCTTACATTATTTCTGTGACTAGTCACAGGGGTGCCTTCCCGCCCCCACGAGACGTTGGAAAAGGGGTATGGGTGTTACCTTACATTATTTTTGTGACCTGTCACAGGGGTGCCTTTCCGCCCCCACGAGGCGTTAGAAAAGGGGTAGGGGTGTTACCTTACATTATTTTTGTGACCTTTCACAGGGGTGCCTTTCCGCCCCCACGAGGCGTTGGAAAAGGGGTAGGGGTGTTACCTTACATTATTTCTGTGACTAGTCACAGGGGTGCCTTCCCGCCCCCATGAGGCGTTGGAAAAGGGGTGGGGGTGTTACCTTACACTATTTTTGTGACTAGTCACAGGGGTGCCTTCCCGCCCCCACGAGGCGTTGGAAAAGGGGGTAGGGGTGTTACCTTACATTATTTCTGTGACTAGTCACAGGGGTGCCTTCCCGTCCCCACGAGACGTTGGAAAAGGGGTATGGGTGTTACCTTACATTATTTTTGTGACCTGTCACAGGGGTGCCTTCCCGCCCCCACGAGGCGTTGGAAAAGGGGTAGGGGTGTTACCTTACATTATTTTTGTGACCTGTCACAGGGGTGCCTTTCCGCCCCCACGAGGCGTTGGAAAAGGGGTAGGGGTGTTACGGCCAGTATAGGCCGGCACACAGAACAGCTGATCTATATGTCACGTGATCGTTAACCAACGCGCAATAACACGCAAAATCGAACGAAAACCCGAATAAAGATGCAGTGCTCTCAATTCGGCTCCCCAACTGTACTGCGCATGCGTCGCATCGGCAGTCTCATTGGCAGTAAAGAACTTGCTTTTTGGGAATTATTAAATGTTTAAATAAATTTTTCATGAAAAATCATCATTGTAGAATTAATTAAATTAATTTTTGGATCACAAAAAAGTGTTTTAGAGTGCGAGAGCGAATAATGATTGAATTTTACTCTTTACAAATGAATTATTGATTCTAAATACAAAGGCAAGAAGTGTATCTAGTCAAGAGTCTATAGATCACTTCAAAGGAAGGTCCAATCAGAGCACGGAAATCATGGGAAAGTTTCGAACGACCTTGAGCCTGCCGTGACACAGTGCAAATACATAATTTGGATACGTTAAAGCTTAAAAGACTACACTTTATACAATATAACCTAACTTTTAGTTTTATCCGTTTTTTAACATTTATTTTCAATTAGGGATGAATAGCAGTTTTGTTAATCTTCGGCTTACTCAAAAGGAGAGAAATAAAAAAGAATACATAATTTTCGGGACGACTAGCCAAATATTGAAAACGGGCTAGTCATCCCGAATTTCGGGACGACGAGACACTTCGTTTGAAAAAACATGAAAACGTTTTTTTATTTTTTTTTCTTAATTTGATGATTATGAAGATACAGTTCAGACTAGTGTGCGCATTCAGTTTTGAAACTAGTTTTTTTTTAATCACCCTAATATCTCAATAAACATTTAAAACGAATTTCGAGATAAAAAATATACTCGGCTTTTAGTAAAACATAAAACTAATCAAATCTTTATAACGATTCCTACAATCGACGGAAATCGAACATTGTTAATTGTTACGTATTTTGAAACAGAAGTCTAAATCTACTTAAAAAAAATATTTTGAGTACAAATGTTGTATTATTGTTACTTGAATATTTCTCTTTCTGTTTCCTTATGAGTAAACTTTGCACTTCTTATTGATTTAATCATAATAATCAGTAACTGATTTTATTGTAGAAAAATTCTGTATAATCTAATTGTATATTGTTGTTACCTTTTTTTAATAAGTAATTATGCAATTCTTATGAAGAGATATATCGATTATAACGTTTTCATTAAATTTCGATATTGACTGTATATATTCGTATAATTCGGATTCTTGTGAAACTTATCCTAATCCACGAATATTATTTTGAAGATACTTATAATACAAATCAAGATTAGAAAGTGCAATTGAAAGCAAATGGCTTAAAAATAGAAGTAAATTAATTCAAGGCTAATTTGAGCACATCGTAAGCTAACAATAGTGGGTTATGAAAAGGTATCGTTTGCGTCTAATTGACCTCAACTCGGGTCAGGTGGGACGGCTTTCAATCTCAAGCAGGTATAGGAAAGACGAAAGAAACAAAAAATAACGGAGAAATGATTTTCTGTGCTACCTGAACGCGGATCTCAGATTCTCTGGCGCGCTTATAATATCTACAAAGCAAACGAGTTACGAGTTGGTCGGTACGTTGCGGTGGTTACGCAGGGGTTGGTTTACGAGCAGTCCGGTAACGCCTGGCATATGTCACTACAATTTAAACGGTACACGGGGCACAGCACCTTTTATCCAACTCTTCCGGGATGTTTCTTCTCTATCTCTTTCAGCTGCAGGTGAGAAAAAGATCCCGGAATCTTTCCTCTTATCGTATTATGTACCTGCACGCAAACGCCAAATGCTTTACATTGTTTCAGCCTCACATTTATTATCCCTTTTTATTTTCCTTTCTTAATTTAATTGCCCAGTCCGCTATTTCATCATAAACCTTTTTAAGTGGTATATGCTTCTTCAGAGATGTGGAATATTTAAAGCATTAAAGTAGATCAAATTACCTTTAAAACCCGACGGCATTAGCTGCGAGCTGAATCTCGACTCGGGAAGACTCCAGATGTCAAGCCATTTCGAGCGTGGATAGCACTCGGATGGATGGCCATCTGCTACGCCAAGGGTGATTCGGCTGAACTCGGCAGGTGTTTTTCTGCAGTTTTCCTTTCCCCGAAGCCAAACGCCCCGCAAATTCGAGTACTTCGAATAAAGTCGGATGCAGCCGCGGTCTATTATCACTGGTTGTGATTAAATTCATACAGTGATTCTAAGCCCATCTTAGTGAAAGAAAATTGTTCACAGACCCACACCCAGTGAAGTGGAGTCGTTTGGCGGTATATGTACTCATGCTCTAAAGGATCTAAATCTAAATGATACTTCAGCCGCGAGGGTATCCCGTGTATAGACCTCTGTTTCACCGTGGTTTTGAAATGAAAATGCATAATACAATAGGTTTTAACCGTAGTGCTGCGGGACTTGAATGGGCCAGCCTTACAAGACAATAATAATAATAATCATAATAATGAACCTTAAACTAGGCGTATGGATGTGGCGACCCCATCGCCCGAGAGCTCCGGCTCTTGCAGTCAGCTACGTTGCTTTGAGCTAACTCCCCAATGCAACGAATTATGCGGTTACGACACCAGTATCGCGCAGTGCCACCCACAATAAGCCTCTCTCGGATGGAGGCCATGGTTCAGTTGGGAGTGGCAATAGCAACGAGCAATAGTTCGTCGGACCAACTCAAGAGGAATATGACGCTCTTTATAAACAAGAAGAAGAGCAACATCCTCCAGCGAACATTCCACACGTTCCAGCCAGGCCACCTTTGCAGATAGCCGATAATGCCAACATGAGGAGTAGGAGATCTATCCACCAAAAAGTCTTCCTCAGGATGGACAAATTAGCTGAAGCTAATATTGCTCTCCCCGATTTGCTCCCCGAAGATGTTAATCTCTGCAATCTGAACTGTGTAGTATACGAAAAGGCGGTCTCCCTGCTTAGCGACAACATAAGTAACGATACTTCAGTACGTCTGAGTAAGACTCGCGAGCGTATTACACAGCTTAAGTTTAAAATTGAAACGGCGAGACGGCATGCATCAAATATTCAGTGCGTAATCAGCTACATGACATCAAATAAAACATTTACTCCAAAAGTTAGGGCACTTGTTCGAAACTTAAGGAGAGCAAATCACATGCTGAACAAGTATAAACTGTTGACCATGAAGCAGCACTGGACGCAAAAAATAAGATCTCTTTCAATAGCGAAACAGCGCTTTGAACGGCGAGCTAAGTGGATTCAGAAAAATTCCCCCTTCCTACTTCCTTCCCGTCTGTTCAATAAAGCGTCACGTGCCGTTAAAAATCCGCCTAGTCGAGAAGAAATTCAAGTCCAATAATAGTGTCCAATAATTACTGCTGAAGAAGTGAAGAAAGCTATCGCTAGAACTAAGAACTTTTCAGCGCCAGCGCCAGACAAAATCAACAACTTCTGGTGGAAGAAGTTCACTTCTACGCACCAACAATGAACTACAGGTCCATAGCTTGTTTAAACACCAGCTACAAGCTATTCACTGGCATCTTCAAAGAGAGGATATTAACATATAGCGAGCCGGTATGGAGTGCAATAGTTGAACAACATGGATGCAAGAGAGGGCTGGCAGGTTGCAGGGAGAACCTGTTAATAGACAGGTGTATTACCCAGGATCCGATCAAGTATCGACGCAATTTGTCCATGGCTTGGATTGATTACCGTAAGGCATTCGATAACACTAACCATGAGCTACTGATTGAGCTCCTAGAGTGCCTGGAGGTGCATCCGACAATAGTGAGATGCATAAAAGAACTTATGCTCTTGTGGCGGACAAGATTTGTCATAATATCTGACAAAAGACAAGTGACTACAAGCTATATCACATATAAAAGGGGGGGGGGGTTCTTCCCAGAAGACTCTCTAAGTCCGATACTTTTCTGCATCTCCCTCTTGCCTCTATCTATTGTACTGCGAGGCAAAAGCTCTGGATACCTATGTCACCCGCCAAACAGAAGAAAATAGAAGGCCAACCACCTTTTATGCATGGACGACCTTAAACTCTTTGCTTCCTCGAAAGAGGACCTTAACATCCTTGTGGAGGCAGTAAATAGGTACTCTAAAACGACTGGCATGAGCTTCGGACTGGACAAGTGTGCCTGCGTCCACCTACACCAAGGAAGACAAGAAACTACATCATCGCGAGACGATCAGGATGTTTAACTCATAGGCGGAAATACCATTCAACATCTTGCTATTGGAGAAACATATATAGATATCTTGGAATACCGCAAGCGGAAACCCAAAATGTGCGTAAGTTAAAAACGGCCCTTGGAAAAAGGTATCACCTAATTCTCAGAAAAATTTGGGCTTCCGAATTATCTGGAAAGAATAAGATCCGGTCGACCAATATGCTGGCCATTCCTATACTGCTCTACACGTTTTGTGCAGTAAAATGGAACGTCGATGAGTTGAAGCAACTTGACCGTAGCACACACAAGATGATGACAATCCATCGAAGTCTTCATCCTAGATCTTCCGTACCTCGAATATATCTCCCTCGAGATAAAGGGGGTAGAGGCTTGCTAAGCTTAGAGTGTCTTCATCGAAGAACGCTTCTGGCTACAGCCTGCTCAGTTCTAAAAAGCACAGAGTCCCTTATGCAAGTCGTACATCAACATGAAGTCACCAATGCTGCGTCGTTTCTATACCGTCCCGGGTAAAAATATTTTGTCTTGGTTTTGTCTTGTATGTCTTCGATATGTCTCGAATATGTCTCCAAGACAGTGATATCTGGCTCCGTCTCACCAGCTAGACATTGGAGATACATAGGCTTTGCTTGCATTTATGACTGTTGACTGAGCCAAGACAATACCAGGTTGACTTGTTTCAAGACAAGAAGTGTAAGTCCTGATAAATATAACGAATTGCTCTTTAAAAAAATTATATTGCCAGTTTGTGGCTTTAACATTTGCCAGGGTCAAAAGTAAAGAAGTTTTAGTTTGTAAATTTTATTGTCCATTATACTCCGGACTCTATAAACTATGGACCCCACAGACAGGGCCTGCCATTTCCAGGAATCAGGTAGCTAGGTGAGGACCAAGCAGTTGACATCTGCTGAGGATTAAAATTTTACAACCGATAAAACTTGTAATTTTGTAATAAATAATTTTTAAATAAGAAATTCGGAACCTGTCTGTCTCAACAACTGCAGGCATATAAAATTTTTGATGAAAAGATTAAAACTGTCATTTTCTAGAAGTATCTAGTGAACTGTTGGAGATAGGAAAAAATGGACAACATTTTTAGATTCGCCATCCAAACAACATAACTATTGCAGACCAATGAAATTATCAACACATGAACAATAAATACCATGAAGATAAATAATTTAAACATTCTATAAAGTTTGAAGCGGATTAGTGATGACCCTCAAGACATAAATTTGTGTCTTCAAGTTAAAAATATTCGTCCTAAGACATCAAGAATACTCTGGTTCCGTCTCACGAGCTAGACATACAGAATGACTTGGAATTGTCTTGGACTGGTCTTTACTCAAGACAAAATCAAGACCAAATATTTTTACCCGGGGTGCCGCAGATAGGGCCGCAGAGGAGCTTGTCCTCCCATTTGATTCCAGCGACACTACACATAGCCTAGCATCACTAACACCTTTGGTGTTCAAAAGTCGTATACAGGAAGCAGAACATACGCTTCTACTAAGAGAACATGCTGACAAGCCCCTTCATGGTAAATTCTACGGCACCATACGTAGAGAAGAGCTCTCAATGAGTCTGTCCAACATGTTTCTCAAGTCCGTTGGATTGAGATCGGAGACTGTGGGATTCCTTTTGCCTGTCAAGACGGCGTTATAGACACTTTAGTTTACCGCGAGCGCATAATGAATGTACCTGTAAGCGATACCAACTGCCGAGCGTGCAAGCAAGAGCCAGAAAAACTTAGATATGTTCGCAGTGGATGCTCAAAATATGCACGCTACGGGTACATAGAGAGACACAATGCGGCTCTATAAGCGTTATATTACCATCTGAGGCACTTCTATGGTGTTGATATCTATTGCCCGTCTTGCCATACGCCCAGGGGGAACTCGAATCTGTTGTGGAGAATGATCAGTGTAAGATCTACTGGAATTTCTCATTCTCCACCACTCAACGTATCAGTGCTACGAAGCCTGATATTGTCCTCCAAGATCTGAAGAACAAGATCATTTACGTGATTCAATTCTCGGCACCAGCCGATGGTAATATCACGGCATAGAAGGAAGAAAAACAGGCGAAATATCAAGCACTTCTTTCGAACTGAGCAGGCTGTACTACGGCTACAAAGTCCATCTTGTAGTTCTCGTAATCGGCTGTCTTGGAGGTATGAAAGCTTCATTTATTAGCCAACTCAACAAGATTCTGGCTTGCCAGCGTTAGGCGCATTCCATCGCGAACCGAATGCAAAAGGCTGTTCTTCTGGGATCACTTCATCTGGTCCGTCAACACTATTCCTCATAATATTCTACAAAGATTGGTAGCTCTAAAAAGTATCCAGAGCTGAAACCTCCATCTCCAACTGCCACGTCTGCCGCGTAAGGTCATCCGCAGCTAGAGACCTGACTCCAAGGAACAGTGTTGGCTAGTGTTATCTCGCGAAAAATTCCCAGTCTTGCTTACCTTCTAGGACAGAAGGAACAGAAGCGGATGACGTACACGTTCCACTTTCTTCGGGTTTGGTTGCTTTAAGGAACCATGATCGTAGCTTCCGTAGCCTACAACTTCTCTCAAAAAACGTTTTAAAAAATTATTCTATTTTTTATATAACAGAATATTTTGTAAACATTTCATCAGCACTTCTTACTATTTTCTTCAATTCTTAAGCATGGGAAAGCAAATTCATAGAAGTCCAGGTTTTAAACCATCATTTAGAGAAAATCTACAAATTATTTATTGTTATTTTATATATTTGTAATGTAATTATGTTGACATGGACAAGAAGCTAGAGCAAAATTTTACAATATTCCGTAAAAAACAGCATGCTATAAGAGGCTATAACTTTTGTTCTATATAGGAGCTAGAATCAATGTTTGTTATGCTTTGAAGGTAATTTATTCTACATTATTTCATCTCCATACATGTTTTATGTAAGATGTTCAGGGGACAAGATATTACGCAAAAAGAATAAGGTTGCATGGTTTTTGACTGAAAAATCTCTTGAAGTCGTCATAGTTTCTTAACTATTTACGCTAGAAAATTCTTTTATTTCAATTTTTTTTAATCTGTGATTTTTTTTTGTATTTTCGAACTTTTATGTAAAAAAACACCAGAAACGTAGAATTTTTAGAAAACTGATGTCTTTTAAACTTATTACTTGTTCCTTTCGAAAAAAATAACATAAATTGATCAAAAAACATTAAATAACGAGTTGTTACAGAAGCGGGCCTAACGTTTTCTGTATATTCGCGGTAAATATGCTTAGGAGGCATCCCCAAAGCATATAATTTCTGTAAGGTATAAATTTTGGCCTGATGATCTTTTAAATAAAACTTGGTTCTCAGACGGCGTGTCAGTCTTGAGCATTAAATATCTTTAATTTCTGCTGAATTCATTTATAGAAATGTTGTAAACTATTCTGAAATTAGTTTTCCTTTTAGGATTTTACTGCAATTTAAAGCTGAATTCGGCATTTAAGTTTTTTATTCGAAAAGGGACTAATCTTAGTCATGAAATAACAAAACATCAATATAACATAATTATCAGGTATTATTTTTATCTTGTTAGGCTGGCTCATGTAAGTTTCGTAGTACTTGCTTTATAAAATTGAAAAAGATCCATTGATTATTGCAACCAATTTTTGAAGAGAAACATATAAGCGTACATCTTTCTTGTTAAATTTATAAATCTAGTTAAAGATTACGTAACTTTGGGTTTGACTGTACACACAATACCGGAGGAGTCACACTTAGTTTTTTTTAGAAGAACTTCTTCAGGACAGAAATACCGGAAAAGTCCCACTTAATTCTTTTTCAATTTTTCTCCTTCATATAGGAAGCTTTGAGGTCGTTACAATTTCAAATAACTAAAAAATGATTTAATTGAACGTTTCTCAGTTGATGAACGTCTAATACAACGCGCGCGCGCGCGTGGGCGTGTGCGGATGTCACCGTTTTTATTAACACGATATCATAAAGGCGGCTGTAAATAAATTGATGAAACTTGGGGTTTTCAAAGATATGCATTATATTTAATTTCGGCAATTTTTAATGTTTGAAAAATTGTTTTTTTAGAGTAAGACATTAATATTAATATAATTAATATCATTGCGAGTTAATGTAAGAATATTGAAGATTCCTTGGCTCGAAGCGAAACGATTGATCTATCATATTAATACATTTTACGGAATATTAAGGTTGTTATATTTTCATTTATGATATTTTGAAATTCAGTTTCATAGTCAAACTTTTTTAATTGACATAATTCTAAGTTGATGTAAGAATAAAAAGGACTCCTTGCTTCAAGAAGAATCGACTGAGCTATTGTATACATTTTATCAAACAGTAAAAGGAAGTTCTGGTCATGTTTAATATTTAACAAATTGTTTCTTACAATAAAAATGTTTCCATTAACATAATTCATTGTTGATGCTAGAATAGAAATGACTCCTTGATTCGACAAGTATTAATTAAACTATAGCATTAATGAAAGTTTTAAAATGAAAAACATTATTGCACTATAAAATTATAAATACAAGGAAAGGGTAACATCCGAGATTGAATCTACAGCTAGTTCATTATTATTATTATTATTATTATTTAGAACTAGTACAAGTTAAAAAAAATTAAATGGAACTTTTCTAGTACTTTTATCATAAAAAAGTCCTGCTTAAAACAAAACAAAAATTAAGAGGAACTTTTTCGGTAGTTTTTTCTTAAAACTTTCCTGGTGAAATGGGACATAGTTTGAACTTTCTTCCTACTTTAGTCCTATTTCAGCAATACATTTTTGGGACATAAATCCCATCAGCATTTGAAGAAAAGTATTTGAAATTGTACAGCTAATGATTCCAGCATTCGAAGTTATCCAATTTTAAATGGCATTTTCAAAGTTCAATTCTTTCAAATTTGAAAAAATTTGAGCAAGAATTTGACTGAGATTTTTGTTTTAAATATTCCAAATTCCTTTAGTTTTAATTAACACAAAAATATAACTTTTCAAATTGTAGAGTTCTTCAGATTACAAGCCGATGAATATTTTTCTATCAAACGGAATTAGCATAAATGCTGACCGTATTCGGTCATCAGTAAAAGAAGAAAAATTAAGGAAACGGAATTCCAGAAGCTGTGCATGACGCCGAGCGTGATGATAACAAGCGAGATTTTTTGAAATCAGAATCTCTTTCAGCTACTGGTAGTCAAGTTCCTGAATTACATTAGTCAGAAGACGATAATGGATGCGTTACATATCCAACGAGTCATTCCAACAGGAATCGACAAAGAAGCACTCAGGAGAACCAGACAACTCTAAGGCCCAGGACATCTACTATATCGTAGGATATTTAATCGATGGCTATCATGTGACCCATCATATGAATTTATAACTACTATCTTTCACGAGTCTGATTTAATGAAAGAAGAAAGTTATGAAGAGTGAAAAAACCTTTCAGAATTTGAATAATATTTTTTTTAATATTAAAATAAATGATTAATTAGGTAAATATACATTTATCTATATGAACACGAAATTAAACCTTTCCTATAAACATGTGGATATAATGTATGACAAAATAGTTTCTATAGTATAAGTAACTATACACCCATTCTTGAGCACTTCACCATTTTTGTAATATTATAAATTGTGAGTTAAGAACTTTTACTTTCAAATAGATTGGAAGCTTTCTAAATTCGGAACAATATGAGTCCAAGCAGAAGTCATTTTGCCAATTTTTCAATTTGTAAGAATAGTTAAGAATGTATCATGTTTTCTTCAATTTTAGAATTAAAGCAACTTATCGACATAATTATTGTACCTTTTTTTTATTGTGCAAAAAGGTGAAGTTACAAAAATGATGAAAAATTTCGAAATCATCTAATTTGTAGGAAATCAATAATAAAAATCGAATGAATATATATTTTACAGAATTTTCATTTTCCTTCAAGTTTCAAAAATCATTTTTTTATTGAAAATTTATCTTTATTGGAACAAATGATGGTATAAAATCAATTTTTTTCTTTGACGAAAACTCAACTATGTGGTTGAGGAATCATCTTTTTTGGTTAAAAATTCATCATTTCAGGTTTCAGAATGAACTTGTTTCTGAATATTTCGACTTTTCAGATTGAAAAATCAACTTTTCCTATAACTTTTTAATTTTTTCGGAACTAAGAAACTGATTTACAGTCATTCTAGCAAATATTTAAAAATATGAGGATATGTTATGCTCACATGGACCTTGAGTAATACGTTATACAATCTGGACTCACCTAGAACAGAAAATTTTTTATCTGATTATAAATATAATATTTATAGGTTACTTTTGAATATCTATTTATTTTAAACAGGAAGAATATTTTTAGACTTGCAAAATTTGACGTGCGGGTTGTTGAACGTGTTATTGAGACTGACATTTAGTTCTCTAACGTTATGTTACACAGACAACTAGTATAAATATAGGTCATTTGACGTATTTGTATGTATAAATTGAATTGAATGACTCACGAAATTAGTTCTGAACGATTTGAACTCTAGGAATGATTGGAATTCCCAATCTCCATCAGACTAGGAGCATTCTATAGGCATTTAAACTATTCCAGCAGCTCAATATATATTCGAGGCTTCGTGTTATTTTCTTCAATACCCGAGTCCATTATTTGAAAAGGATTCCCATGCGAATTCCTCAAAATAGGAAGGAATCGATTGCTATTCTTGTGGGAAAAGTAAGAGGAAAGATTGCTGCTAAGATTCAAGCTCTTTTTATCCACTTTATGTATTTCCCGCCATTTATATGAACAACATAAAATTGTTTGCAACACTGAAGCTCAAAATTGTATGAATTTACAGTAGCAATTTGAAATTTTTTAAATTTCGATTCTGTTATAGTTAAAGTTTAACATGACAATGATTTCGGTTGCAACTAACTGCAAAGCCCAACATTTTAAACATTTGAGGTTTGCTTCACGTTTTTCATTTAAAGCATTCAAGAATGAACTATTCTAAAAATCTAAACCGAAAATTTCGAAAATTGAAATTTAGAATTTGGGTTTGAATGACTTAAAATAAAAGCCATTTAAACGATTAGGAAAAGAAAAGTTTCAGGTAATTTCGAATCAAAATCCGGTTCGTTTTAATCGAAATCAGTTTCTTTGCTTTCTTCTTCTATGCAGTTATTAAAAATGCATTGAGAAAAATGTTTGGTTGGACGAACAAAAATCTGGTTGTCCCAACCAACGAAAAAAATACAGCTATTCGTACTGCTATTTCGCTACACGTAGACATGGCCATTAGAAATATATGAAATTTAAAAACTGAATTTGTGAATACATTCTGCTTTTGTGTATTGCCTAAAACCAAAATGTTTTGGAACTTTGGTGTGAGATAGAATAAGGTTGCTGTACGAGTTGCTAAAATACTATGAAGTCGTATGCAAGATTTACTAGCCAAGTAACTTTAGTAACGAGCTCTCTGGGGACCAGTTGACGAGGCCAAGAAGTTAACTGACCACAGCAGCATAAGCGACGCGGTATTTTATTAAAACTTGGAAATACACTTAGGGGGCAATTAACGTCTTGCATACGGCTTCCATAGCCAGGCTCCAGAGTCTGACAAATGCGCTTCGATCGCACTTCATCATTGCTCAAGACACATTCCAAAGTTTAAATCAGTGTTGCTACTGAGATAGTAAACGGATCCTTAATTAAGCCCACGGTCAATCTGGTAGTAAATTAATACACGGGATGTATTATTCAAGGTTAAATCAAAAAGGTGAAAGGATATCAAAGGCAAACGAGAAACAAAATCAGAAGAAAAATAGATTCTTTCAAATTCCTATTACTATAATTTTTCATTAAAAAATTGTTTAGGTCACAATGAACCTGATTTTAGTTAAAAATTAGCCCTAGCCGATTCAACAGTGTGGAACTGTAAATATTGTTTCAGCAATAATACATAATCTGACCATGGGATTTTTGTTATTAATTGAATGTTTATAGTCGTATAAACTACCAGCATCATAAGCGACTACAATACGGTTAATTATAAACTGTAGGGTATCTGTGGGGTAGTATACGAAGGGACAGAAGCGAAGCTTTCTGAAAAACTACATCCAGCCTCGCTTCCTGCTTTGGGAATCGAACCCGCTAACAAGGCTGCAGTGTTGGAACATGAGACAATCACGATACCATCTGGCCACGATGACTTCCTCCATGGGGATTTTGTATTTATTATAAAGTGCTGTTTGCCAATAACGAATAATAAATGATGAACAAAAATTATGATGATATAAATAATTATATAAATAATCTCCGAGGATTATCAGGCGATAATTGAGATAAATGTAAACGTATAATAAAAAGAAAATAACCAGATATTATTCTGTATAGTAATATAACGGTGAAAGGTAATGAATTACTTTTCCATTTTTTCATTTGAACCCGGTTTGCGGTATGCAAGTCCTATCAGAAGAACAATGCCGATACTTTCTGTATCGTTCTCAGTTCAAAATACCGTAACGCGTGCAATTGTCCGTAGATAGAACGTGAAGTTCGTAGCGATTATTCTGATACACCTTTGCAACCTGCATACCAACCCGGAACTTCCTTATTCTATTTTAGAGTACATTTTTAAATAAAATTAATTCCTAAAAATGAAGATTCTTCACTCTACATGTAGCAAAATGGAAGTAGAAGTACAGTAATTTTCATTGTATAATAACTGAATTTATAAAATAAAGTAAAATTGCTAAGAAATTCCAAGAGAGAAAATTATTTTACGAAGTCATCTTGGAATTCGCCGAGTTAACATACTTTCTGTAAGCAAGTTTCACTATACCTAGCGATAATGTGGCTATGTAACGCTGAGGCTGCTTTGAACTTTCATATTAATTTCCTTGAGGCTGCGATCTTCCTTCTAGGCTATGGAATTTAACTGCAATTTGTATTCGTTAAAAAAAGAAAGTATTGACATTTATGATTCTAAACTGGATTAGATGAATTGTTCGCGCCATTAGAAAGATTTATATTTATTAATCAGAGCACACATTGAGTAAAAGTATGAAAGGAAAAACATAAATTATTTTTAATTACGCATTGAAAGAAATCTATTAATTGACTTGTTTGATATATAACTCTTTTTTGTGATACAAAAAAAATATTATGGACATTCGGTCAACCAACTTTTCTTGTTGTTTCAACAAAACTGTAGTTGAATTGACGAAACTAAATTCTTTTTAAGCCAACAAGAAAGTCTTGCGTTCAGATAATTAAATTTTTGTTGGGGAAAAAAGGTTTGGTTTTGCACGAATACCAAGCAAGTTTTTTTGTTTTCTCAACAAATCAATCTGAATATAATACTCAATTCTGGAATTCAGATAGTGGTGTTTTAAATTCAGATCAACTTTGCCTACATTCAGAAATTTCATATGCGAAATGTCTCCTACAACCCGAAAATCTGATTTCATGGTCAAGGCCCCATTTTTTTGTAAGCGCGTGTATATAATAATTCATAACTCCACCATTTTTATTCAATTTACAATTTTTTTTGTTCTAAAGTAGAAAAACACACCTTTTTGTCACCATTTTGTCACTGTTATAAATCAGGAAACTTCAATCAAATAATATATTTAGAAGTTTCTCATTTTTTTCAACTTTAACAACAAGTAAATGAAATTTTTCAAAATCAAATAAATTTTTTCTGTTAACATATTGAAACTGCGTTCAATTCCGTATATAAGCTTTTTTTATAATAATTGATTGAAATTGAATGCGATATTGAAGGCACTTTCAATAATCAGCAGCAAAAAGTTATTAGACTTCAAAATTCTCATTAAATTCTGGTTAAAGTTGAAAAAATCGGGGAAAAAATGAGATACTCCTAAATATTTACTTTCGATTATAGCTTCGTGATTTTTCACCATGATACAATGAACAATATATGATTAAAAAGGGGCGTTCTTCTACTTTAAAAAGAACAAAAATTGAAAATCGAATGAAAAATGATGAAGTTCTGAATTATTATATATATTACCTACCAAAAAAAGGGTTTTGGTCATAAAATTAGATTTTGGGGGTATATGAGCAATTCCACACATGAAACTTTTTTTAATTCCATTATAGACATACGCATCCACGCTTCTATAATAGGCAATTTTACATTAGAATTGTTCAAGTGTACAATTCTGGTATAAGTAATTTTTTAAACTTAAAGTATTTCGAAACAGAATCTTCAAATTCTTCTATATATTAACTTTAGATTCTTAATTGTTCATTGTAGTATTATTTACATTCTACTTTATTATTTTTAATTGAAATCACGTTCATACAATCATCATTTCTATAAATGAAGTCCAATTTTGAATACTAAACCTATATGGAATCTAGATACCTATCCCAATTGAGGTAGATAGGTAGAGTTGGCTCTTAAATCCATGTCTGAATCAAACTATACTATCGGACCGGGACCCTCGGAACTCACTGGAGAGCAATATCAAGGCCAACGAGAGGTCCTTTTATTTTGTGAGCATTTGATGAGCGACATGCTTGGCATTCCTCGGTGGAATGACCGTGTAACCAGGCTCTCAGGTACATACGCATATGCACGTGTTCTTCTACGCAAGTGTTACTTTGAACTTTCGTATATGTACGATTATATATTTCCTTGTGTGTAAGGACGGGATCCCAAGGACGCTTGGCCAATCCTTCTCCTATACTTGCATCTATACATGTACCTGTACCTATACCTACATCCATACTATTTCGAGTGTCTACACTCTACAGATATTATACCTACATCTACACCTATTTTTTATCAAATTATTATTTATAGATTTAATATTATACGAAGTGTCTCGACATCCCGAAATTCCGTTTGAGTAGTCAAATATTTTTCATAAGTTTGGCTAGACGTACCGAGATAAGGGTAAGGATGAGGGTAAGGGTAAGGAGGGACATCGCCGACCTGTGGGGCAAAGGTGACTTCGCTTATAACATCGCTATTACTTAACAATTTTAATTCTACTTTGCATTAAATAAATCTATTCTAGTATAAAGATAGTGCGCGCTACTTACTAAAATCTTGAAAATTGAGGTTCTAAAAGAAAAATTATGCAGAAAACAGTTTTGACAACGAAAGAATGGACGATTTGCTGGTAGAAATATAAAGTTTTGAACATTAATAGCAATACTTACAGTATGAAAATTTGATATTTTGACAGATAAAACAATATCACATCATGAAATTATAATAATTCAACGTAAATCAAGTCCAAAATATATTGAATATGGTAAATAATTGATGCCTCACCAGAGGGGCAAGCGCGACAAAGATAATAGTTTACATGTGCTTACTAAAGAAAACGGACGATAGAAAAAAAATGGACTCTACCGGTCGGTAGAGCAGGTTTGCTGTATTTGGTACGGTAGAAATATTTGCTTGTAGCCCGTTTCTAGTATGATGTCAGCATGAGTCACCCCCATTCTGATTCGAAGGGGTTGAACATCCCTCAAAGCACGTTTCACATTCATAAAGCATTTCAAGTATTGCAAATTAATTATTGTGGTATACAAAATTTTTCAGAAATTTATTTTATTTATTTCCTATAATATTTAGGAAAAAATCAAAGTGTTTTACAGTTCTTACATATATTCTACGAAATATCATGCTTTATATTTATTACGTGTTACATGCACCTGCTGGTAAAACTGTCATACCTCAAGTAATTCCAAAAGGTACCACAGGTATGATTCAGCTGTTAGACGTATATGGATTTATAGCTTGGAAAAATGTTGTTCAACGTTTTTCCGCTGATGTTTTATTACTTAGTTATAACATAAATCTCCACTCGGGAAATAATATTATTAAACTCTAATCTCTTGTTTACCATCAACTGTCCTCTCCAAGATATAAAAATCTTTTCCAGTACTCATGTTATAAAGGCGGTTATGTAGACAGCAGGACACAAGATTTTGAAATTCCCTTAGATTTTGCGTTTGAAGAATCTTCACAAGCCGCATGTGCATATTGTGATGAGACGCCAGTTAGATGTTCTTAGTGTAAAAAATCATTGTGTATCAAACATTTCTTCACGATCACCATATGTGTAATAAATATGAAGAATAATATCTCGTAGAAGATATATGTTATATTATAGGAAATAAATCAAATAAATTTCTGTAAAATCTTGTATACCACGCAATAATTAATTTGAAACACTTAAAATGCTTCATGAATGTAAAGCGTGCTTTGAGGCTGGTTTAACCCCTTCGAATCAGAATGGGTGTGCCACATGCCGGTACACTGCGATGTTTTCTGCCCTGAAGATAATTTTTCCCTACGACCATTGAACTGCAACTGATACAATTTTCCAAGAAAATGAACATTTACGTTAAGGGTAGTTTATCCTCTTCGAATCTGAAACGAAGTGTAAAAGTATATAAAGTCATCTATTTTTCATACCACTTCATTAATCATTCGAAAATAAAATTCAGTTTTGGTGAAAATCAGGAATTTTTGTGTATGTCAGCCACCGGGGGTAGTTTACCCTCGTTTCAGGGAATGATAGTTAAAAAATCAATATTTTACTGCAATATTAAAACATAATTTCAGTTTAAACCAAGCTTATACTGTCTTTCAAATGATTAATTTCACTGAAAATTATATTTCTCAAGTAATCATTTAAAAACTTTGAACGGTGATTTCACCCCCTAAATATGATTTCGGACAAGTATAAAAAAATAAGTGCACCTTATTTTCCAGTGTTCTAAATCATACTTAAGAACAAATCAAATCGGAGGCGGACACTTGGGTAGCCTTCTTAGTTACCTGCCTCTGGGTACGCTACCACTTACATTACCTAGATATACGTTTCCCGTCAGTCATTCTTCTTTCATTCTCTAAACATGCCTGAACCATCTTAACAAATTTATTTAATTTTTGTCAAACAGTATTTTCTCTGAATCACATTCTTTAAGAATCCTCTCAATACTGACCTTATATATGGGAGTTTTACCGTGCACATTGCGCAGGAATTGCATGACAACCGCGTTAACTTTACTCTCATCCCTTTCTTGGTAGGCCCAGGTTTCGCTACCGTACAGTAGAGTGGGTGCAAGTACAGAATTAAACCAGGTGTCCCAAATTCCCGGGACAGCTAAATATTTCCTCAGGTGATATATTTTTCAGGGAGGTCAAGATCATTCTTGAAGTAACTTTCAACGAGGAATTCAATGGTGAGATCTTTATTTTGATCTTGACCATTACCTTCATGGTCATATCAAGGTCAAATTGATTCTTTTAAATGGGAATCCCTATTTTTGACACCGGGAACTGAGAGAGCGGAAAATTTTACGTCCAGATATGACCTTCACCAATCGAAAATTTGTCCTGGGAAGGTCTGGGCATGGTCAAACAACGTACATCAGGATGACTCGACTGGCATACATTTTTGAAGAAAATGTCCAACGCAAGAGTTGCAGCATTTTCTACCCCTGATCGATTGGTGACCTTGACCTTGACTTTGACCTGGCAAATATCTTACCTGAGGAAATATTCAGTCGTCGTGGGACTTTTCAGACACCCCGTATATTGGAATCTTAGCTTTATTTGTTATATTTTTAATTTTCTTTATGGCTCCTACCCTACCGATAACCTTCCTAACCTCGTTTATACGCCTATCTATCTCTTCATCGATCTTTCCGTCAATATAGTAATTAAAATATTAAGATACACGTATTTATCAAGTTGTTCTATCCTCTTATTGTTTCAGGCAATATTGCATACTATTTTCTCGCCCTTCCCTTTAAATATCATGGCCCATGTTCTTCATGCTAGTATTCAGCTTGCTCAAAATTCTTTGTAAGCTTTCGATTGACTCTGCCATAAAAAAGATATCATCTGCAAAATCTAAACCACGCACCTTGATTGTCCCGAGATTCACAGATTCTTCGTCGAATGGGACCATTTTTAGACACTTATCCATGAATATGATAAACAGCCAAGAAGACATAGCACATCCTTGCCTAACACCTTGTAAACAAATGCACCGAAAACTTTTTTGTTTACCCTCACACTTTTCTCTGTGATCTGTCTCAAACTAGATATCTGATCCGCTCATGATCTTCCTCGCATCAATACACATTAGACCTCTCAGATATTTTCTTCTGTTATTTTCATTACCCTATTGATAAGTATTTTTGAAAATCTTTTGCTTGCGATACTTATAACATAGAGTAATTATTATTGCAGTTGCTTCTATCGCCCTTCCCTTTTTATATTGGAACGATAATGGCCTTTTGCAGTCATCTAGAACATCCACTATCTCGATGCATAAATTTATCAATTCGCATAGCCTGGCATCACAGCGTAAATGCCATCTACACCAGCAGTCTTGCAATTCTTCAAGTTCTGTAATGATATCCCTAATCTAAGAGATACAAATTCTTCCAACTGAGTTTTCTGACGTATTGGCTTTTATGTTTCAGTTATGCTGCTCTATAACTTCATCTCCTAATTATTTCTTGTGATGAAATTTGCAGGATTTTTTATTTACAAAGGTGTTAATGTATGGTGACTACATGGGCTTGATACTTGCGGGGCCATTTTTACATGGTTACTTACCTAGGATCTTTGTAGAATTACTTAAAATTCTGTAAACTCTGCAGAAACCCCAGTAAGATTTACAGAAAAACAATGCTGTCCCTATGTCAATAATTTCCATGAATTGAAATTCGATTTGATAATCCAGAAAATCCGAAAAATAATAGTGAATGTTATCATTAAATATATTACCTTTATCATATTATTTAAATATTTGACTATATATTTAAAGTATAACCCAGTTTTACAATTACACTAGTTTACAGTCATTTTACCCACCATATTTCACTATGATTCTCCCATATATTTTGGCCCACTAAACACGAAAATCACACTGAACATTTTTTTTTATGGAAGCGTTTCCGAGATATCAATGTTCAATTTTTTTCAATTGTCAGGGTTGGTCCGACGTTTTTGAGTATATCTCAAGTTCTAATTGACCGGATTCCCTAAACGAACACTAAATTTGAAGGCAACTGGATCCTCTACAAGTGTCTATGCTAATGTTTTTAGATCGGCCCAGTAGTTCATATGCTAGCGATTTCAATAAATTCGCTAATATTTGCGATTTTTATTCTTCCCAGAACCATATGTGAATTGTCGACCTCGTTTTTTGCCAAAAAATGCAACTTATCCAACAAATTAAAATCGCTAGCATCTGAACTATTGGGCTGATCTGAAAACTTTACAAAACTAAGTTGTATAAGATTCAGTTGCCTTCAATTTTTGTGCTCGTTTAGGGAAATCGGTCAATTAGAACTAAAGATATATTCAAAAACGTCGGAATAACTCTGAGAATTGAAAAAAAATTCGAACATGGATATCTCGAAAACGCTTCCATAAAAAAATTGTTGTGTATGATTTTCTTGTTTAGTGTTCCAAAATACATTGAAAAAATCATATTAAGATATGGTGGTTTTGTAAACTAGTGTTTTCGGTACCGACACAATTATTAAAGGAGTCATCGTGGCTCAGATGGTATCGTTATTGTCTTTTGTCTTATGTTCCGACACTGCAGCCTTGACAGTCACGCTGGCGAGGGTTCTTTTCTCAAAGCAGGAAGCAAGGCTGGATGTGTTTTCAGAAAGCTTTCGCTTCTGTCCCTTAGTATACTGCCCCACAGATACTTACAGTTCATAATTAACCCTATACTACAGTCGCTAATGACCCTGGCAGTTGATGTGACTATAAACATTGAAATAATAATAAAAATAAATTATTGGAACATCATCCTTAAATATGAAATAATGGTTTCTTTCTTGTTATAGATTATGAATCAAGAAGTTTTAATTTAACTTAATGTGGTACCTACTCTCGGTTCTGAGACAATGCAATGTTCTCGGCGGCGTATTGTGAACGCATACTGTTTCAAATGCTTCCTATACATGTTTCAACGTTTGTTTTGTGCTTGGCTTCCTTTATTAGAAGGAACGGTTTTTCCATTTTTTATTATCATGAAAAAAGGAGAAAACGTACATCCATTGTTAGACTGTTTAGGGTTGATTTATCGGAATGTATTGTGTAAATTATTCTTGATTTATTTTCAAATAATATTCAACAGTGTTACAGAGTAATACAAATTAGAAGGAAAGGTTGAATAAATAAGCAAGTTAACAAAAAGGGAAGTACCATAATAATTGTAACTTTATTCAGTATTTAAATTTATTTCATTATTATTTTATTTAAAATGATAATATATAGTTTTACGAGCGTTGACACCCCCTCCGTAGTCCGAGCATCAAAGTGAAATTGCCGTAGTTGAACTTTTAGTAGGAGGTTTCACATATTAATAATAAGCTTAGATAATTTTATTTAGTCAATATTGAAGCTGCTATACGTTTCTAATCTTTTATCATTCTCGCTTTTTAGATTTTTCATACAGTTTGACAGTTGACTTTTCAAAATGGACATTTTCGACATTTACATTTTATAATACGACGTGGCTATTTGTACCGCTAGCGGGAGGAATAGTGTGGGTATTGTATTTAGCCCTCTAATTGTATGAATAGTGAGGGTGTGTTATCCAGACCACTAGTGAGTTGAAAAAGGTATTAGTAGATTCAAAGATTTGAGTAGATTGTACAACAAGGGGATACAGCGTCGATTACCAACGAGCACGAAGTTTGCTACGCGAGCGTGGCAAATCATGCAAGTTGGTAATGGACGATATCCAGCTTGTTGCACACGATGCTTTCCCCAATCACCGCGCCGGAACGAGCGACCACGTTCGTTCAGAAGAATCTAAGTTGCGATGCACAGTTTCTGGGAGAAGGGGTAGATTGGAGATGCGCATGACATTACTTAGTTCTCTAGAGGATTAAATGCCACATTACTTCGCTGTGACGTCACCAATCGAGTAAAGACCAACTTAGATTCTTCTGAACAATCGTGTAAGTCGCAAGCTTCAGCGCGGGTATTGGAGAAATATATTTATTTAACCAACTAACTTTATTCAAACGATGCCCATTAGGAAATCAAAATGATGGTGTTTTAAAATGATATTGAATTGAATGTCATTGATTGCTATAGAACCTTAATTTCTGAGCTGACAGGCCTGAAGGGGTCGTCCTATGTGGGCAGAAAACGTCGGCGTAAATCAGAAACTCATAAGAGTGGAAGAGACAAATAGATCTGTCCAGCTCTTTGACTCTCATGAGTTTTTGCTTTACAGTTTACGCTGAAGTTTTCTGCCCATATGGGTCGGCTCCTTGGCAGTTGAATGGTGGCGCCAGGCGGCAAGTAGCAAGCGGCGTAGTGACATTTTAGCGGGAAATTTAATATCACTTATGGGTGAAAATAAAAAAATCAACACAATTCGCTTCTACCAATTTTTTGGATAAGGCACTTCGCATTCGAGTAAAATATTTTGTTCCATTAATCACAACCCTAACTATGATAAAAAAATAGTGATAAGCTAGATTAAGAAGAGTACTTTGATTTTCGGTTTATTGTTTGAATGTTTAGTAATAACATTTCTTATTAAGCCCGCTAGCAGGATGAAAAAGAGCAGTATATATTCAACACACTAATTGTGGATTTTATTCAGTGATCAAGGAATCGAAATGATGGTGTTATAGAATGATATTGAATTAAATGCATTGAATTTCATTGATTGCTATGTGACCTCAAGCGAGATTGAGAAGAGTACTTCGATTTTCAATTCATTTTTGAACGTTTGATAATAACATTTTAATTTTAATGCTTGCTTTGGAAATCAAGATGGTTGATTCATGTTATTTCAGGAGCAGGTATTGAAAGCGCTAAAGAAGATAATCATACTTATTATAGGTTATAGCGAATAACATCAAAATTTTACCTTGTAGGGCAGCGTACATTTATAAAAAATATATGATATATATCGTGAGAGAAAATGTCGAGAGACTGAAGTCTTATTTTCTGCCAAAGATTAACAATAAAATAAAATATACATACCATATCCTATGGTTGAAACGACAAAAATTTTGAATTACACCTATTTAGTAATTTTCAATAGTCCTGCTTTCAAATTCATCTGAATTTATACGGTTTTGATCTTTCTGGAATTATGATTCAAGTATTAAAAGACATTCAGTTCTAATCCTGCAGCCTTGAACGATTTTAAGTTGTAACAAGTTTGAAATGTTTTAATCTAAAATTATCACACACTTTTAATTCAAAATTCTTGCATATTTATATAGCTTTACATTTCAAATTATTTAATATATAAAATACTACAAGTTTGAAATGTCACAACTATGATAATCTATGATAGCTTTAATAGTTAAGGCTCTGAATATTTTAAAAATTGTGATTATCATTTTGAAGAACATTGTAACATAAAAAAAATACCTTTCTCCTTGCAGTTTCTGATGTATTATTTTTTTATCGTGAACGTAAAAATATTTATCATTTACTGCAGTACATTTTTGAATTTGGAAGCTGTTTTTGACTCAGATGCAATCAAATGCAAGCGAAATTTCTGCACGGGCTGTAATGTAATCGATTTCTGATCTAGTTTAGCACTATCAAAACTATAAGGATTATGAAAAATGATATAATGTATGAAGCAACTACATCAAATGATTAGATGATAATAATTAATCTTCTATAGATTCACTCTTGCAGTCATTCCTAATCTTTATTTTATCTAGTAATTTAGTCTCGTATCTGATAATCTGCAATGGAATTCACAGTATCTAATCACGTTTTCAAAATCAATGGAATTCCATGTGACATGAAACTTTCAGAAAATTAGAGTTACTTAAGATAATTTCTACTTTCCTATAGAGACGATGCCCCTCTATCGTTATCTTAAAATACAAGATCTTCCAGTTTTCTTGCGATATTACTTCTCCGAACCCCACCACATATATTTTATCCTTTAAAAGTTTAAAGTACACCAAGTTCCACATTCCAGATGGTCACTAACATTCTACTGCTGCATCAGCTTCATCCCTATTTCATTTAGATTGGGCATGACTATTTTTTTTATGATTCGCCTCAAGCTTTCTCCAAGTTTCTAAGAAGGAAAAATTCTTTCAAGATTCCTGCTAATGGTGGCGATGCTTTGCAATGAAAAGGGGAAAAATAAAATAATCCTCTTCTAGGGCGCCATTTTCCTGTCGACCGCGACCGGTCTTAGAACGAGTCTTGAGGTTTATAATTTTATATGAAGGACCTGTTAAGCGTTAAGGGTCAGCTTTCTCGTGACACAGCCACAGGTCTGCATAGTGCATACGCTCTACTGAGCAATGCACCTTCTGTATCCTTAGGTCTTATGTGAAAAGCTGTTTCGTTATGGAAGAAGATTCACGCCAGCAGGGCAGGGTTGGGCACCTGTAGGGTCTTACTGGTCATGTACTGGTTGCATCCCTTTGGTACGAGGAACCGATTAGAAAGACGGTGTCATTAAGTCCAGCACAAAGTAAACACCGATGCGTACTTACGTTTGAGATCGAGGTACAATGTTGATAAAGATTATGGGTTTTTCGAGGAATTTTAATTGGATTTGGATCGACTTAAGGTGTTATGGATACGATTTTTTTCAAACTGCTGTAAATTGTAGTAATGTATAGGGCCCTATTGTAGGTGCAAAACCATTAGTCAGCATATGGCATGATTATCAAGTTATGAGGGGCGGTAGGAGGTACAATTAGGTTTGCAAATCATTTTTCGATAAAACGTTATTGTTTATTGCATCAAAACCAAAGCAAATAATGTTTGGTAGTAACGAATTCGAAAGAAAGTTTGACATACTAAACAATCGGTGGTAATCATTTCTCAAAAATATATGCCCTTTTGTATTTTGAAATAGAAATTTTGAATGAAGAATATCTCAAAACCTTGAATGCATATCATGAATATTTTATGATATTCTAGAATATTATTCAAGAGAATTAGGTGCACTGTTATAAATTTCCTGAAATTTCAGTCAGTTTTCAATGACTTATGTCACTCAAATTTCATAAATTTGGCTTTGAAAAGTAATTTGAGACCATATTCATTAATTTCTAGTAACACGAAACTTAATTTTGAAGCAAAATTTGTTGAAATTTCATGAAATTGACCTTGAAACCTGTTTCGATTGCTTGTACATAAAATATTATTGGTGGCTGAATGAATTTCACTGTGGTTTACGTAATTTTTATAAACATGCATTGAAAATGAAGTAACATTTTTTATTAAATTTAATAAACCTAAAAGAAAATATGAACAAAATTTAAAAATAATTCAGGAAATTAAATTTAGAAGTTTTGTGTGTGATATAAATTGAATATCCATAGGACATTCATAAACATTTACAAAAAATTCAATGCACTATCTCTTAAAATAGTTTCAAAACTGACATTGAAATTTCGATAAGGCTTTTTAAATCTCAGTATTGCATGAAATTTCAATGAGTTTTTCACTAACCATAGTGTAAAAAGCTTCACTAAAATTTTCATGAAATTTCATGAACTTACTTCTAACAGTGTAACTGCAAAACACGAAGAGTCTGAATTCAGAACCTAACAGAATAAAATGAAAAACAAATGAGTAACTCTGAATTTGATTCAAGTCGAAGGAAAGGTTCTGAATTCAGACTACTCGACCTTGAAATTATCAAATTATTTTAAATAAAAAAACATGAAAAATAGTCAGAATTATGAAATAAAAATTCTGAACTTTCTTTTAATATGTTTTTCGTCAAAATCTGAGGACATGTGTTTTGAGATATTTGGAATTAGAATTTTAAATTTCTAAAAACTACAGAAAGGACATATATTTTTTAGAAATGTTTACCACTACCGTGAAGCTTGTTAAATTTTCATTCGAATCCGTTAGATAAGAAATTTCTATGGCTTGGTCTTAACCCAATAATCGGGTTTAAGAAACAATGTGCCTAAAGATATAATTACAATTAAAGCTTAATTTATTTTGCAGAAAATGTTAGGTTGATCCTTTGACATGAAAAATACAAATTGCTGAATTTCAACAACAAAAATTTATCAGTTCGAGACCATTTTTTATTAAGGTATGATTTGGATCCACATTTGGATCCTGGGCTGAAATGCAGATCAGTTTCAGAAAAGGTTAAAACCTATCTTATCATCAAAAAGAGGATGTTTGAATATAAGAATGAGCAATAAAAATGATAACAACATTTTTTGTGTGAATTATTTGTCAGTGATCTGATATTGGGCCTGGGCCCTATAAAGCAAAAGACTATTATTTATATTCATCTTATTTTTAAACTGAAAATTCCAATCCGTGAAAACTTTTACATGTTACGAATTTTAATTACAAGTTACAAAATGGTTACAAAATGTTTACTAAATTTTCTTTAAATTAGGAACACTGATGATTAAAGAACTTTTTGTGAAAATATTTCTCTTACCGCGGCTTGAAGAAAGATAAAAAACATTTGTTTTGGTCAGTGATCTCATATGAAATGGAATGCTCACATATAATTATAATTTTAAAAATATCAATATTATTCCTGATGGTCTCGTTCAAAGGTGAGAAAATTCACGAAAAAAATTTGACTATCTTACATAATGTTTTGTTCGAATGATAAAATCCGATTCGATGTTAATTAGCATGATGAAACAAAAAAAATATTCTTGACAACGAATGTGGAAAATTGACAATCTGAAGATGTGCGAATAGTATATTACGACCCAAGGCCAGAAAGTTGGATTTCCGGGCTTCGCCCTCGGCCTTCATATCACACACGCCAGGGCATCCAATATATCTGGCCGTGTGTCGTATACTATTTTTCTTCATCCCCAGCCGAAAGTACGTTTAATAATTAATGTTATTTAATCAAAAAATGCGTTGTCGGCTGCTAGCTCGGACGCTTTTTCTTTTGTGGCCTGCTTCAGCACGTGCTTCCGGCTACCTCACTTAGCACTGCTGCTGCTTTCGGTCAGCTGAGCATGCACGGGATTTGGTCGCCCGCCCGACTTTTGCAAAGCCGAGGCGGAGCCGAGGTTTTACTGGTCGGGGCGGGTATCAAAAACACATCTTTTTTATTATATATTTTGTCGTAATACTTCTCCCTCGTTTTTGAGGTTGAACACACCGACGCTCTCTTTTTTTCCATTTACCTGTCAAAATAAATATTTTGTGAGAGGCTAAGTACACAATAACACAATACTGAGCGTTGCTACGTCAGGTTGCTACGTCAGCGAGCCACAAAGATCTCGCAGCCAATCAGAGATCGCGTTAACTCTAGCAGGCCGTAAAAGCCACTCTTCCCGGACAGAAATGCGGCCGGGAAGACGTACTTTCGGCTAGGGGACGAAGAAAATTTATTTTTTTCTAACCGTCTTTTTGCGTCAGCAATCTGATTTGCTGCAATTGTCTGAAGTTTGACACCAATGGGTTTTCAATGTACAGAAACAAAATTTTTATAAATTTAAGCCCGAATTTAAGAAAAGACAATGTCCATAAAAATTGTCTTTGCAAACAAATTCTTCTCCTGAAAAATTTTTCTTATCCCTTCTAACCAAATTTTTATAAATGGTACGATTTTAATGACTGATGGCCTATTTTCTCGAGAAAAAATTCCTTACAACTTGACCTCATTGAATTTTTAATAATGAATGAATTACTATTGAATATATTTATTTGTTTGTGAAGTTTTTCGTTTTGGAAATTGTTTTTTAATGATGAGCCATTAAAAAATTGATCTTGAAAAATTGAATGAGGTCAAGTTGCAGAGAATTTTTTTCTTGAGAAAATGAGGCACCATCCACTAAAATTGTATAATTTTCAAAATTCTGGTAAACAGCGATTTAAACAAATTTAGCTGAAAGCAACTGTTTTTAAATAAACAATGCTTTTGTTGAGAATTTTTTTCACGAAAAGTAGTTTTTCCCAAAATCCGTTTATTTTTGCCCAGGTCCATCCTCACAAATAAAAACATATGAAAAAAAGCTAAAATGGCCATACATAATTCTATATTCGTACCGACTGTATTGTACGGTAGCGAGACATGGACCTATCAAGAAATGGACAGGAGTAAAATTAACGCGATCGGCATGTAACCTCTGCGCATAATATGCGGGAAAACACTGATGGACAGAGTCCGATACGAGACAATTCTCAAAGAGTGTGTGAATGCGTGAATGAGAGACACTAGTTGACATATGAGAGATTGATCAGCAACCTGGGTTGGAGCAGTGTTGTGGAATGAACGTGTCATTTAAATAAATAACACGAGAATTCCAGATCAATCTAAAACATCTATACGTAACACCTATATACCTATCTACCTTATACCCATATACCAACCTACTCTATACCTATATACCTGTTTACTATTTTCCAATCGAGCAAGTCACGCCTACCCCGAAAGGGAAACGGCTTAATGGTATAATAAATAATAATACCTTGAAGATACTCTTTATAAGAGGAAAAGTTTTTGTACATACAATTTTCAATCAAAGGAAGTTGGCGGACCATCTATTTTGTTAACGATTTCTGAATTTCTCTTAATTATTTGGGCGAGGATGATTTTTGTCACAGAGATCCATCGGCACGCTAAAGACTAAAAAGTGCTTTTGAACCGTTAAATTTCCATCCGGTTTGGAATTGCTAATGCCTCTTGCTGCGCTTCTTTGCATTCAAATAACAATTGCATTTTATTCAAACAATTTAATAAACAAATGCATAATTTGTAAGATTTTCATTACGTAAGTTTTCTTTTTTAGTAGAAGAAACTATTAATATCTCACTGATTGCCTTCTGCTCTGATACTTTGCAGTTAAAAAAAAATTTCGCATTATTTAAACAAATTTAATAATGAACTGCATCATTTGGCCAGAGATTTTTTTTGCATAATCTCCCGAACGCGTATCGTGGATGAGCCTTTTTTGTGATAACCTATTATTACTATTGTTCGAAAACAATTTTATATTTGTTGTAGAAACTTCAAACATTAATTTGACAGTAAATTATCACAATAAGGGCCCCTACGCAATACACTTTCAGATAATTGTGTTGAAAAAACAAAATTCATCTCAGGAAAAATGGCCAAATTATGCATTTGCTTAATTATTTGTTTAAAAAATATTCATTTGTTATCCAACTGTATAATTTCAACAGCAACAGATAATGCATGAGATATTTATAGTTAATAGTAACTTTAATACTGAAAAACGGCCAAATTATGCATTTGTTTAATTAATTTGTTTGAACAATAAATGATTTTTATCTAACTGAAAAGTGTGACAGAAAGTCGAGTTTGCGAAGAGAACAAAACTTATCTACTGAAAAATAGTTCAATCATCGATTTGTTTATTGAATTGTTAGAAACAATGATAAATTAACCTTAAATCTATTCTATGTTTAAGTTAGCATTATTTTCTTCAAATTTGCTTGGAAAAATATGGATTCAATACATTTAAATATCACGAATTAAAAAGATGTAACTCTTGTTCACTAATTTTTTTTATAACAATTTGAAAGACATTTTCATTGGAGGGACCATTCAAGTATTCCGCAAGTATTCTGAGAAGGAGTGGTCTACATAGATGGTTATAGTATTATACGTACATATATTCATAATGTTAAAATAGGCTTACAAGAGGGAAGCGTCAAAAATAGGGGAAATTATTGTTACGTAATACTTGAAACACCCCTAACCAATATTGCTGGGCATCATTTTTCATGATTTTCTGCCTCGAATCAAATGATTTTCTGTTAAATACATAATTTGTTGACTAAATGGCAGTCTTGAGAAGGCAAACAATTTTATTGTGTTTGTTTGATAAAAAGTTTGTAAGAAAAATTAAGAAAAAATTTATCTGCTGTAACAAAGCGGAATCGAATAAACTTTCATTTGAAAAATTTGTAAATCCAATGAAAATTGTAGGCTGAAAATTGATTTTTTTTTATGTATGTACTTATTTTTCGCCCAACTGAGCTTATAAAGTTTTTTTATGACAGTTGTGAGGTTAGCCACATAAAGTACCACGTGGGACTGAAAATTGACCATAGACGTTGAAAAGCGAGTTTTTCTTGCATGTGTAGGCAAGAGGCAAGACTATATAAAATGCCACTCTATGGTTTGAAAATAGGTGTTGAAAAGCGACCTTTTTATGCCTGTGTCAGAAAAACATTGTTTCAGAATCAGATCTGCTACTAGGAAGCAATCATTTGAAACAGAATAGAGACTGGTTGAGAAGAATCTGCACCTCTTCCATGAATTGAGTTGATCTTTGCCTGCCTTTGGATTCAGAGATTGGTTTTATCGATATATCGATTGGCAAAGCGCATTTACGATTCTTCTCGAATTTCTAAAGTAGGTGCGATCAATTCATCTTATTGGACCATAGCAGGAGTTCTAGGAACGAAGAGGTCGAGCCGGAGCTGTTAAGTTGAGCAGTCTCGGTACATCGAATGAATAGGCACTTTCGGCCGCAGGTTGCCGCAGGTAGGGTATCCATAGAATGTGTAGGCCTGTAGGTGTTTCATGAACGGCAAACGCAACCACACAACAAAATGCTTCTCTCGCAGAATCAAGCTAAAGAATGCACAGGATACGCCAACAGATCACTCAACCCTCAATTTCCTTTCACAGAAATTTCCGAAAATTCTTCGTGGTAATAAAAGTTAGGGAAGCTGAGCTAACAAGCTTTCTCAAGATCATTCATCTCCTCCCATTCTACCTTTTTCAATTCCCTTGCTCATCTTTTCAGTTTTTTTTTTGCCATGTAATACATAATACTTTGCAAAAGTCAGAAAAAGAGGGTCAGACTTCGATTATAACAAATAAGTTCAAAACGGGTCTGTACCTTGGAATGGTAATGAATAAGGTTCGGAAAAAAATTGAGCCAGGACCTGAATCAAACGAACTTAGGCTTCAAAATTCAATCTTGAATGAAAATTTTAATGAATGAATTATTATTTAACGCAATTTAGATTTTTGAAGAGTAGTCACGGATACGATCTAATCAAAACCCACAGTGATATGTCAAAAATCAAGTCAAAGTGATCTGCAAGCGCCCTCAAGGAAGTTTTTCGAAAGCTACAGGATTCGAGATTCATTTCGAACAATAGGAAATCAAATTGCCTCATCTTTATTATTTTTATTTACTGATACAAGAAAAAAGGAATGTAACATAGCAAATTTTTTTCTTTGTGACAATCCTATATGCTAAGAGCTTCAATTTAAGCAATCTCTAAGGAAATCGGGCTTAAAGAGAAGCTTCCAGCATGAGGGTCCAAAAAGCCACATTACCCTTAATTTTTCTCAGTTTATACCCACCGATAACGGAAAAACAAACAAAACCCTAAGAAATTAGCTTCTATGAGAACAATTTCATTTAAGATTAGAAGAATATTAAGTACAAAGTTTACAATTTCAAATATGAGGCCATTTTATTTTCAATAACGCATGAAATTGAAAATTTTCCCACTTGACCAATCGAGTGTATAGGTGTCATTCTGATTTCAAGTTGCTTTAATTACTTTAGATAAACCAGGAAATTTCAAAAACTCAAGTTATTTCATCATATTTCATCATTCTTCTCTTTAACTGAAGTTCCTTCGATTTTTTCAGATTACTTCAATTTACATCAATGTACTTTATGATAAATTCATTAACAACAACATACCTGAAGTTACATCAAAGATCTTCAGAGTACTCAGTTTACAAAGGAAATTAACGTTACTTCAGTATTACTACTTCAAGTCTTCTTCCCTGTATTTTAAGTTACTTTCTAGGACTCCCAATTACTTCATGGTACTTCGGACACTTACAAGTACTTCCAAATACTTTAAGAGACTTCAAAAAGTTCAAGGTACTTCAGAATGGTTCAGAGGTTTTAAAGTACTTCAATTTACTTAGAAGAATTCAGCAAGGTTCTGAAAAGTTCCGGACAGTTAAGATATTTCAATTATCTGAAAAGTACTTTATGTCTTTCAGTTGCTTCAAAGTACTTACAGTTTATTTAGGAAGCTTCAGGTACCTGACTTCCTACTGAATTCTACACGTTGCTTCAAGGTACCTTAAGTTACATCAGGAGACTTCCAGGTACTTCAAGTTACTTCAAAAGACTGCAGATGCTTCAAAGTACTTTAAAGTACTTTATAATATTAAGGAGTGTTCAGATACTTCAATTAATTAAAATTAATTTGTGTTACTTTAGAAACTTTGAAATACCTTAGAGGAGTAAAATCAACGCGATCGGCATGAAACCTCTGCGCATAATATGCGGGAAAACACTGATGGACAAAGTACGAAACGAGACAATCCTCGAAGAATGTGGTACAGGGGAGACACTAGTTGACATATGGGTGATTCTCCACATACAGGGCACTTTTCTGTCTCGGATCTCTAGTAACTAAACTAAGTAGTGTTTCTTTATGAAACTTGTCTAACTTCTTCATTTCAGGATGATGCAAGACCTCCGTAAAGAAAAATCAAGTCACATCATCGTATGTCTTAGCAAAATGCTCCCAAATACTCGAAAAATGCCTTTTTGGGATGTCTCTACGTACACGGCGCCAAGTTTAGAGACGTGTATTTAATACATAGTGAATTATCTTTGAAATTATAATCGATAGTTCGAAAGCTTGACTCAAAAGCTATCAAAGTCATAAAAAATATTTTAATTTATTTGATATATTAGAAGAGAAAATTTAATTATACACGTGTCTCCCTAATTGTTTTCGATGGTTACGGTAAACGAATCTCCCATACCTTTCATCAACTTTTGATTATTTTTAAACTCTTATCTTCTCACAATATCTCGAGCAAACGTCACACTACTCATTCGTCAAAACTTCATAACAAAAAAGTAAGAACTTTTTTTGCAAAGTGAAAAAATGTATCCGAAAATGTAGCGTATTTTTATTGGTATCGGATACCGTACCTGATAAGAACTTTCATATTTCGTAATAAATATCAATGAAAAGATGACAATTCCGTGTAGCAAATAATAAAGGAGTTTTTGTCAGGAGGATTTATTAATTACTTTTGTTTTCAAAGCTTAACAAGTAATTTTGTATGGTTTTCGGTTACCGTAACGTCGGATACCATAAACTGTTTTTCGCTGTCAGGGACAAATGGAGCTAATCGAACCCCTCTTCCAAATGATTTTATTGAAAATTAACGTAAATCGAGAATTAGAATATTTGTACCTACAAGTACTGCACACAAAAAATAAAGCGATTAGAGGGTTAATAAATGTAAGAGAAATGTAAGGAAAATCTAATCTGGAAAAAAATTTCAAATTTGAAAAAATATAAAATTTTGGAAAAACTTTGAATTTTTTAAAGAAAACTATTCTTCCCTGCCATTTTATGTTCAATGTGTGAATATTTTACAGCATTGTTTTACTTTACATACAATCACAGTAAATCACTCGCAAAATCAAAAATTGAAAACGTGTTCATGTGCTACAGGTCCTTCAAGTGAGAAATAAGCGTGAATAATTTATAGGGTCCCTTTCTTAAAGGCCAATGAATCTAACCATTATGAAAAAAAAAATTTTGAAAACATTTTTCCAAAAAAAGTTGCCCTTGCCAAAAGTTCCCTGTCTGTGGAGAATCAACCATATGGGAAAGAAATCAGCTAAGGTGGTTCGGACATCTTGAAAGAATGAAAGATGAACGACTGACCAAGCAAGTGTATAAAGGTAAAGTAAATGGCAAAATGCCCAGAGGTAGACCGCCGAAAGAATGGTTAGAATCTGTGAATGAGACACTAATACGAAGAGACATAAGAAGCCATAGAAATACAAGAGCCTGCATGAAAAAATGCATGGTCGTGAATGAAGCTAGAGTAGTATGCCAGGACAGAAATATGTGGCGACAAATAGTTTATAAACAGAGTGACAATAGAGTGAATGATGCCTGAAACAAAAACCTTGGATACTAATGGGCCCAGGTGGGGAACCATACATAATAATTTTGTGAGGCTCCTCACTTGGGGTGATCGCTAGAGAGATTGATCAGCAACCTGGGTCGGAGCAGTGTTGCGGAGTGAACGTGTAATTTATATAAATAACACGAGAACTCCAGATCAATCTAAAACATCTATACATAACACCTACATACCCATCCACCCTATACCCATATACCGATCAACCTCATACCTATATACCTATTTCACTACTTTCCAACCGAACAAGTCACGCCTACCCCGGAAGGGAAAAGGCTTAATGGTATAATAATAATAATTCCAATTTTAAGCTACCTCAGAGAACTTCAACTTACGTCAGTTACATCAAAATATCTCAATTTACTTCAGAAAACTATAGATACTCAATTTACTTATGAATACTTCAAATTACCTCAGGATACTTATAAGCATTTTACGTTACTTTAGGTGACGTCAGATACTTGGAACATATTCCAGATTATCTTATATACTTGAGAAGACTTCCAGTTACTTCAGGATATATATTTTTTTTAAACTTTTTTTTTATTAATACATATACCATTAAGCCAAATACCTTTCGAGGTAGTTTCTGGAAAAAGATAACTACCTTATCCTAACACAAGTAATGTCATTTGTACAAAAAATGTTCTACGTAAGGTTCAGCCGAGGGATATTTACTATGACCATACGTAGAGGTACTCTAGGTAAGTAGTACATGTGTAATTGTGCACATACAAGTGTATAATACTCGTACAAAGTCGATCGCAAAAGGATCTTGACGAGATAGTAGATCGTGGCCAGTGGTCAGCGTAATTACGCACGTAATTGTGCACGTCCATTAGACTTCCGGTCGTAAAGATCCGCGAAGGGTGCATCGGGCTGAAAGGGACTTATGCGTGTACTTCTGCCATACACGTGAACACAAACGGCTTTCTTTGCGACATCATTCACAGAAGGAAACGACGAGCCTACCTTCCTATACAATTATACATATAGTACAAGTATGTATCCTTCTAGTAAAACCCGTTCACTAGGAACTTCCGTTTAAACGAATGAAAAAGATATATCAAGAGTATTATTTTATTATTATTATTATTATACCATTAAGCCATTTCCCTTTCGAGGTAGGCGTGACTTGCTCGGTTGGAAAATAGTATCGCGTATCTGGTTATATAGGTATAAGGCATATAGGTGTATAGTTATAAGGTAGATATGTGTATAGGTATAAGGTACATAGGTATATAGGTGTAAGGTATAGATATCTTAGATATCTATAGGGTGATCTAGCGATCACCCCAAATGAAGAGCCTCACAAAATTGTTATGTGTGGTTCCCCACTAATGCAATAAAATACAATTTAATTATTTTAGCTGCAAGTTTCACTATACCGGTGTCAAATTTAACTCCCTAATTTATTATCAGCAACTTTTAGGATAAATGGATACAGTTAGATTTTTTTAGAGTAACTCAAATGGCTATTAACATCAACGTTACTTTGTCACGCAGAAATACGATTTCAAAATTGGTGACGAATTCCTCTGGAAACATGGCTTGAGAATGCATTCCTAATGAATTTTAAATGCTTTTTTTATGATTCAAACCCTGAAAGCCATTCAATTCCAAAATGTTTATCTTTTAATAGTTCAGTCTGAGAATTTTCAAACGCTATGTAATGATATTTTTCTAATCTTTATCCTTTATGTTTTCAACTTAGAATTTGAAATTTTTTTAATCACTGCGTTGAAAAGCTTATTTTAAAAATTTTGTTATTTGTTTCGTCCAAATTGACAATTTTTACTATTTCCCTTTGTGTTTGAGTTTTTGTGTTTGTATGCCTTTGCGAAAACGTTTAGGATTTATTGTTTTTTTTTGTAGTGCAAATAAACATAATCTGGCATAACTTTTTTTAAATTTCATGGACCGTTCAAATTTCCAGGATACTTAGCTTTGATCATTCAAATTTCAACTGCTTGCATTAAATGTTCAAATTTCCAATCGTTCCAATTATTTTCAATAGACTTGATTTTGAAATTACTTAAATTAATATTTTTCAGAATCTCTATTCTTAAACCATACAATCTTTTTAAATATTACGTAGCTGTCTCAAGAATATTCTCACTCCCTCAATCTCAATTTTTGTAGAAGCAAAATTCTATTTCCATTTTAAAAACTCTTAATACCAATTTTGGGAGTTTAAGTGTTACCTAAACAAACTTTGACAGAGTAAATAAAATTCACACATTTGTATTGATTCAAGAATAAACTGCCCTTCATTTTCTCTATCATATTTATAGTTTTTATTTTTCGAACCAGGAAAGCAAATTTCAAGAGACTCTGCAAATATTTTGAATTGTGAGGATTCCTTATACTCACATGAACCTTGGATAGTATAATATATGCAAGCTGGACTCACCTAGAACAAACAAGAAAAATTTCTGTTAGTGGTAGAACTACAAATCTCTAAACCCGTTTAACTTCAGGATAGAGTGTCATTTTTAAAATGTACTAGAATTCTAATGGAAACATGAATTTTAATTTTAAATTTCAAACTTATACGTGAACTTTGAAATTATTATGATAACTAAAATTCAAGTTTTTTTCCTGAACATATTAAAGATTTAGAGGAATTAAATTACAATAACTATCATAATTTAAGACATTTGTATAAATATTTTAGGATAACTATAAAAAAAGTATAATTATAGGTCATATAAAGTTATGTTAAAACAGTATATCGCTTCATTTTTCAATCCATTGCAATCTGAATTTAGCAAATCAAAACGGTACGCATATATATATAGTGACTTATGTTGAAATAGAACTCTCTAAGAATGATCCTCAATTTTAAAGTAACCCTGGTTTTTCAGTGACTTTTACATTATGCTCTCCACAATAATATATGAAACTTTTATAGATGATCACTTCAGGCATATAATCAAACGTTAAACCTTGTGGTCTGTGGTCAAGTACATGCACAGATGAAGTTCAACTTCCCACTCGCACCTTTCTTTCCCTCAACATAAGTTACATCATATTCATGACTTCACGCATCTAGGAGGCTACAGACTTTTATTTTCCAGTAATTTCATTTTCTTTTTTTATTATTTTCTGCGGTCTTGAACAGTGGATCATATAAACTTGTCACAGCAAAATACGCAATAGAAGAAAAGATCTAGGGTGACCAGAGTATGGAAACTTGTAACTGTGAGAGAATGAAAAATACGTATTATATAAACTCAGAGGTATCCAATGTCATTCACAAGTGGCAAGCCATATAATACATATGTATCTATAACATAACGGTTCAATTAATTATTCACACCACGATTCGAGATCCATAATAATCACAACTTTTCCAATCCGTTAGACGTTCCACTTCTAATATGTCGTCAGGAGCCATAACAATTTGGTATAGATGCTCCCCCCGCATATTTTACGTATTTTTTCCAAATATTTTCAGCCTTGTCTCGTCAAATACAATTCAGTTACTTACTACCAGAGACAGCCGAATCACCAAATAGTTAGAAGTTATTGAAATTAAAAAAAAAAGAAAATTAAAACAATGTGGAACATGCGACAAAGAGAACTTCTAGAGAACTTATGAAAAAATTGAAAAGTTTATAAAGAGCTGTGTCATCTAGTAGCAAAATAACCATCGAAACCTTACTTTTTTACCATTTTTTTTAAATTACTAGTACATATATCAAATTATTTAATATATTGGTTATGAATTTTTATAGATTTTTTGATGAGCTAAATGTGACCTGAAATAACATAAACATTTTAAAGGACGATTGCAATCATAATAAACACTTATAAAATGTAATATGAAGCGAGATTATACACTTTGATCAAATCACTCTAATTTACAATTTTTTAACAAAAATTTCGAAAATCAAAACTCTTTACTACTTTACTTTACATTTTTCATGAATATGGGTTTATACTACCCGAAAATCATTTAAATTCTTTAAAATCTTTAGAAATACCCTGAAATATAGAAAATTCTCATCAACATTTGGAAATCGTTTGAAATCCTCTAATTCTTGTATATGAATTATTCTTTTAAATTTCATCTAAATATTATAAAATACCTTAAAATCCCATGATGTCTCATGAAATTTGATGATTTTCCTTGAATTTTGGTTAGCTTGGAAATTCATTGGAATCCTTTAAAGTGCCCTAATTCTTTTAAAGTACCTTGAAATTTTTGAGGGCTTCTAAAAATTCCTTGGGATTCTTTAAAATCCTTTGAAATGATTGAAATTCCTTGGAAACTTTTAAAATATCTTAAAATCTTTAAAATTCTTCCGAATCTTTACCTTTTTGAAAAATCTTTCGAAATAACTTGAAATATTGAAAATCTCTCAAAATCCTGCAAATGCTTACAAATTCCTCAGTTCTTATGTGTGAATTCTTTGAAATCACAATAAAATATTATGCAATACCTTGAAATTCCGTGATTCCTTTAAAGTAACCTAAAATATTTCAAATATTTGAAATCTTTTGAAATCCCTTGAAATTTTTCAAAGGTTTTGGAAATTCTTCGGCATCATTTGAAACACATTAAAATCTTTAGAATCCTCTAAAATCTATTATTATTTTTTGAAAAATCTTAAAATAGCCTGAATCCTTTAAAATTCCTTAAAAACTTTTAAATCTTTTAAAATCTTTATAAATACCTTGAAATATTTGAAAATTTCTTCTAATCTTTGAAATCCTTTGAAATCCCTGAATTCTTGTGAATAAATTCTTCGAAATTCATTAAAAAGTTATAAAATCCCTTGAAATCCCATGAAATCACATCAAATCTGATGATATTCCTTGAAATCTTTCGAAATATTTAAAGTTCTATGAAATCCTTTAAGATACTAAAAAATTCATTGAAATACGTTATTGGGCGCCTTTTAAATTCTTTAAAATTACTGAAATCCTCGAAAACTTTATCCCGTAAAAACCGTCGAAAATTTCAAAAATCCTTTGAAATATTTGTAAATTTAGAAAATCCTCTGAAATTGCTTGGAAATCCTCCAAAATGTATAACCTTAACCCCATAAACTTAAAAAAATGTCAAATGATTTTACGGGTGGTAGTATTTCGAAAATTCTTAAAATACTTTGTTTCTATGGATATTATTTTTTTTACGTAATGATGTATACCATTAAGCCATTTCCCTTTCGGGGTAGAGTAGTTTCTAGGTGGATTATTTATTTCTATGTAGTACTACTAGTGTGGGCTCACCACACCCACGACGGGCCAACAGCTCGCAGTATTCCCGAACGGTCACCCATCCAAGTACTAACCGTGCCCAACACTGCTTAACTTCAGTGATTTTACGAGAACTGGTGTTTTCAGCGTGGTGTCACCGTTGGCGTTGATTTGTTAAAAATATTACGTAGCAGTATCGAGTAACACCCTTAAATTATTCATGATTGATAACCTTGTTGCGTCAATCCTAGAAGCTCTTCGCATTTGAAATAATCATATATATTGTCGACTTCGAGATTTTATTATTATTATTATTTTTATACCATTAAACCAATTCCATTTAGGGGTAAGCGTGACTCGCTCGGTGAGGAAAGGAGTAATGTGAGGAAAGAGATATAGACTTTTTAGATTGATATAGAAATTTCATATTATTTATTTAAATAACAGTTTCGTTTCGCAACCCAGGTTGCTGATCAATCTCTTTAGCGATCACCCCAAGTGAAGAGCCTCACAAAGTCGTCATGTGAAGCTCGCCACTCGGGCCCATTAGCATCCAAGGTCTTTTGTTTCAGGCGTCATTCACTCTACTGACACTCTTTTTATAAAGTATTTGTCGCCACACTTTTGTGCCCTGGCATACTTTTCTAGCTTCCTTTACGTTTATGCATTTTTTCATGTAAGTTCTTCTGTTTCTATGGCGTCTTATGTCTCTTCGAATTAGGGTCTCATTCACACATTCTAACCATTCTTTCCGCGGTCTGCCTCTGGGCACACTGCCATTTACTTTATCTTGATACCCTTGTTCCTGCAGTCGTTCATCTTAGATTCTCTCAATATGCCCGCACAATCTTAACCGATTTCTTTCCCATATGTCGACTAGCATCTCTTCTGAACCAGATTATTCAAGGAATATCTTGTTACTCACTTTGTCCATCAGTGTTTTCCCGCATATTCTGCGCAGAGATTTCATGCCAATCGCATTAATTTCACTCTTATCCTTTTCTTGATAGGTTCATGTCTCGCTACCGTATAGCACAGTCGGTACAAATATAGACTTGTGTATTGCTATTTGAGCTTTATTTGTTACATTTTTACTTCTGATAATGGCCCCTGCTCTACCGATAGTCTTCTTACCCTCACTTATGCACCTATCTAACTTCCTATCTGAACTTATAACTTCCCATCTATCTTTTCGTCACTGTTGAATAGGCTACCAAGATGTACGTATCTTATCAACTTGTTCTATTCTCTCGTTATTTAAGACAATGTTGCATATTGTTTTCTCACTCTTTTCTTCGAACACCATAATTTTTGTTTTATTTACGTTAATTCTTCATGCTTATATTCAGTTTGTTCAACACTCTTTGCACGTCTTTGATTGTTTCTGCCATAACAACCTTATCATCTGCGAATGCTAACCCATGTACCCTTACTGTTTCGAGATCCACACCTTCTTCATCGAAGAGGGCCATTCTAGACATAGACACTTTTTCATGAATATAATAGAACCAGACACTCAGTTTTCCATTAGCCCTTGCACTCTCTTTGCTACCACTATATATTATTTTTATTGCTTGTAGGAGCAATCCATTGACTCCGTACTCTTTCATGATTTCTCAAAGTTTACTTCTCGCTACCTTGTTGAATGCTTTTTCTAGGTCAACAGATGCACAGGAAACTTTTTTTCCTACTCTCAAACTGTTTTTCTGTGATCTATCTGAAGCTAAATATTTGATCCGTGCATGATCTATTATTATTATTATTATTATACCATTAAGCCATTTCCCTTTCGGGGTAGGCGTGACTTGCTCGGTTGGAAAGTAGTGGGATAGGTATATAGGTGTAAAGTAGGTCGTTATATGGTATAAGGTAGATAGGTATATAGGTATATGTGTTATGGTATAGATATTTTAGATTGATCTGGAGTTTTCGTGTTATTTATTCAAATAACACGTTCACTCCGCAACACTGCTCCGACCCAGGTTGCTGATCAATCTCTCTAGCGATCACCCCAAGTGAGGAGCCTCACAAAATTGTTATGTATGGTTCCCCACTTGGGCCCATTAGTATCCAAGGTCTTTGTTTCAGGCATCATTCACTCTATTGTCACTCTGCTTATAAACTATTTGTCGCCACACATTTCTGTCCTGGCATACTACTCTAGCTTCATTTACGTCCATGCATTTCTTCATGCAAGCTCTTCTGTTCCTATGACTTCTTATGTCTCTTCGGATCAATGTCTCATTTACAGATTCTAACCAGTCTTTCGGCGGTCTACCTCTGGGCATTCTGCCATTTACTTTACCTTTATATACTTGCTTCGTCAGTCGTTCATCTTTCATTCTTTCAAGATGTCCGAACCATCTTAACTGATTTCTTTCCCATATGTCAACTAGCGTCTCTCCTGTACCACATTCTTTGAGGATTATCTCGTTTCGGACTTTGTCCATCAGTGTTTTTCCGCATATTATGCGCAGAGGTTTCATGCCGATCGCGTTGATTTTTCTCCTGTCCTTTTCTTGACAGGTCCATGCCTCGCTACCGTATAGTAC
>CAKNXH010062290.1:231491-250233 GCA_932178445.1 Andricus quercusramuli
TGATAAATAGCCACGAGGACATAACGCATCCTTGTTTCACGCCTTGCATAATATCGAACCAGTCACTCAGTTTCCCATTTACCCTTACACTCGCTTTGCTACCTGTATATATTGTTTTTATTGCTTGTAGGAGCCCTCCATTCACTCCATACTCTTTAAGGACTTCCCAAAGTTTACTTCTATTTACCGTGTCGAAAGCTTTTTCTAGGTCAATAAATGCACAGAAAACTTTCTTTCCTACTCTCAAGCTTTTTTCTGTGATCTGTCTTAGGCTAAATATCTGATCTGTACATGATCTTCCTGGCATAAATCCACTTTGGACTTCCCATATCTTCTCTTCTGTAATTTCCATTACCCTACGAATAAGTATTTTTGAGTATATTTTACTTACGGTACTTAGTAGGCTGATACCTCTGTAATTACTGCAGTTGCTTTTATCTCCCTTTTTATATATTGGTACAATAATCGCCTTTCTCCAATCGTCTGGGACTTCTCCTGTCTCGAAACATAAATTTATCAATTCGCACAACCTGTGAGGTATGTACTCGCCACCGTATTTAAGCATTTCAGCGCTAATACTGTCTAAACCAGCAGCCTTACCGTTTCTCAAGTTCTTAATTATATCTCTGACCTCAGTGACACTGACTTTTTCAATTGGGTTTTCTAATGCATTATGTTCAATGCCGTAGTTTTGTTGCCCTATATCTTCACCTCCTAATAGTTCTTTAAAAGAGTCTTTTAAAGCGTCTACTATCCCGTCTATATCATATAGCATTTCACCTTTGCTGTTTCTCATGCTAAAAAACTCTGTACTTTTACTTCCCTTCATCTCTTTAAATAATAGTTTCATAATTCCTTCAAAGCAGTTTTTTATTTTGTTCTCTTCTTCTGTTCTGGTTTTCTCTTTTCCTGGCATAAATCCACTTTGGACTTCCCATGTCTTTTCTTCTGTTATTCTCATTACCCTACGAATGAGTATTTTAAAAATTTACAATATACGATTTGAAATTAAAAATTGTTCACGTTCATAGATTCCATGCTCAACTCTTTCAATTCGATTTGGATACTTACATTGTTAAATTATACAACTTTGAACTTTCAATTTCTTAATTTTCAGTATTCAGCTTGAATGATAATAAAGCACCGACATTTTATACTAAATTATTGGTGAAATAATATGTAAGAACTAAATTTCAACCGACTTGAAAACCTGGAATTCAAGCCTCTTAAATTCGAATCATTTGAACTTCAGCTTCCCCTAAATATTTTCCGTGGTTCTTTAATACCCTTTGTAATATTTATCTTTCTCCTTTTTAAGGGACATTTTTACGACTCTCGCAAAAAAAAAAGAAGATGAAGGGAATCTTTTTGTGATGACTCATCGGTAGTAATTGTTGCCCGGGCGTGAAATTCCGATTATTTATTTTCTTGAAACACACTCAAGTCACGTGATACGTGGGAGGATCGGGTCAAACAGCCGAGTCAACGACTCAGTATTTCGCATGGATTTGGGAACACTGCAGAAATAAACCTCCTGCTGATGACTCCCTGATTCTTAGTTTATTACCTCATCATTCACTAAACCAAAAGATAATTCTTCCACTAACATTATTTTTATATGTTTTACGGTACAGGAACGACGATTAAAATAATCCTATACAACGTATACCTATAACAAATTTTGTCAGGATATATGGCAGTAATAAGTGTGAGGTTTAATCTCGAGTATTAGAACCGGTTTACAAATTGCTGCAGAAATAGTCTTGAAAAAAAGTAAATTATCAGGCTTATCTCAAAACCTCATAATTTGAGATTTAGGTTACTATGTTGCGAATTTAATATGAAAAGAAGAGTACTATGATTATAGACTCAGAAAAGAGGTTCGAAGAAAAAATAAACTATGTATGATATTTCAAACATATATCCAGATGAAGTCGAATGAAAGAACATTTTGCATTTCAAATCAATAAATCAAATCAACAAAACTAAAATATATTTTAAAAAAGTAATTTTTGTTTGAATTGATTTATAGATTTTCATATCTATGAATTAGCTAGGTGACTTTGTGAATTTCAAATGCCATACAAAATTTAAACGCCACGTTGAATTTTTTTGTTATGAATAACGGATAAATGATATAAGGAGCTGTCCGTGGAAGTAACTTTACGAACTGAGATAACGTTTTGTACGTTTCCTGATGATAATTTTTTTTTTTAATTTGAATTTTTCGAAAAATGGCCCTGCAGCGTTACAGTTCAATAAGAACTTAATGAGCCTGAAAATCCCTTTCATATTTCAAAAATCACATCCTTACCCCCATTCTCCTCCTTTCCTTCTCTAAAGAATTCTTCTTTTTTCTTATGTTTTGAAGAAACTTCCCCCTTAGATTACTGTGAACTGAATTAATAGAAATAACCAATAAGAAAATTAAGCTATTTTTGGTTAAAACTTAATTTCTTCGTTGAACAGCTTGCAATGATATTTTTGGTTCGAAATTCATCTCCTTTGGTTAAAAAGTGTGGTATTTGGTTGAACATTTAAATATTTTGTTAAAAATTCAACTATTCTGTTGAAAAGTCATCTTCTTCGGTCAAAAATTAAACTACGTGGTGAAGTTAAACTACTTTGCTAAAAATGCATTTTTATTGTTGTTGAAGATTCATCTTTTTGGTTGGGAATTAATTTTTTGAACTGAAAACTAAACTACTTTATTTCTGGTTGAAAATTGATCTTCTTACATTCTCATATGAAGATTGTCTTTCGCAGATTTCATCGAATTTTGATGTTTTCGGGCTTGCTGATTGAGAAAAAATGGATTTTACTTCGGTGTCTGCAGGTCGTCTTTGTCGTTGTTGTCTGTATACACAATAACTTTTGAAGGAATTAGTCGATTGGATTGCCCTTTGTTGAACGTTTTTAAAGCCCAAAAAGGAAAGACGAGTTCGTTAACCAGCCATGTTTGACCAATGGTTCTGGTTTTATCCATCGTAAATGCTTTTTAAAAAATGTAAAGTTATATTTTGCAGCAAAACTATATAAGATATGTAAAAAATGTTTGAAGATAAAATTTTAAATCTTAGAAGATCCACAAATTTACATGGGACCATTTTTTTTATAAAATGCATATTTTTTGTTTTAATTCGTGAAAAATGTTATTAAAAATAAAAAATTCCATTTTGCAGCAAAACTATATAAGATGTGAAAAAATGTTCAGGAGTCAAATTATTAACTTCAAAAATATCTACAAATTTACTCTTGACGATTCTTTTGATAAGACGCATATTATATTCTCATCTTAATGATAAAGGTATTAGTTTTATGTAAAATTTGACTTCATCAGTTTTCATCAAATCTCCACGTATTGCGAACCCGTGATTCAGAAAAAATTATTATTACGACTTTTCAGGAAAACTATAAAAAAATTAAAAAATGTTAATAAGCGTTTTTCGTTTTAATCCTGAATAATATTATTAGTCATAAAAAATTCCATTTTGTGGTCAAACTATGCAACATACGAAAAAAGATGAGGAGACAAAAATTGTGCACACAGAAAAGATCTACAAATGTGTCGTTAATTATTTTTTGACAGGACGCGTTTTTTTTATTTAATGGTGAAAATAACATTGAAAATTAAATAATAAAATTTTTGGAAAATCAACACAAGACACGAAAAAAATTAATAGACAAAAGTTGGCCACCCAAGAGAGATCTACAAATTTTTAATGAATAACTTTTTTATAGGACACGTAGTTTTTTGTTTAATCGTCAATAATAAAATTAACAAAAAATTGGAAAAACGAAAAAATTCGTCTGCTTTGGTTAAATTCAACTATTTTTGAAGTTAAATTAAAACATTTCTGGGCTAAAATAATTGCTATTACATGTTTCAAAGAGAATCCACCTTTTTGAGTTGGAAAATCCACTATTTGGTAGACAATATTTTCTAGTTAAAAATTCTACTATTTTGTTAAAAATATCGACATTAAATCTTAAGAAATTAAAGCATTTCATATTGAATTTGAGAAAGTGTCAACATTAATTTTATTTGAAGAATTTATTCTCCTATTACTTCCCTATTTTTTTATATATTAGCAATTGACAGAATAAACGTGAAATTCATATTTAGGTAATGGCTATGCTACTTTTGGCAGGAGAGGGAAGGGGAAGACAAAACTGTGGTTCTCAAGGGGGGGGGGGGTCAAAATAGCCCAAAATTGGTAAAGCGATTTATGGATGGCCTCTAAGTTGACATCCACTTATTTTTATTTTTAATATGCCATTTTAATCCTTATAATTTTAACATCAAGGGAAATCGTTTATTAATTTCCAACCTCGGAAAAAATCATTCCTATTTAATTAATGTTATGTTCACGATTTCCACATTTCTATTCCAGCTTTATAATATATTTGATTCAAGGATTTGAAAATCTGATTCATTCAAAATAAATTTTGTTGCAAATCCCCAATTTATAGACTTTGCTTATATCATAGACTCGTTTTCAACGAATTTTTTGGCCAGATCAAGGATAAATACAATTAGTTGAGCTATACATTTTTTCCCAAGGATGTTAGAAATTTTTCCTAATTGAAATTATGTAGTAATGAAAGGTGCTAAAGTATTTTAGGTAGGTTTCTGTTAAGGTTAACACGGAGAGTGCTTTATGGATAATGATGTGAGTCAAAGTTATTAATATATTATAGAACCGATACAGGATTCCAAATTTTTCCTTATTCATGAATAGTGTAGATGGTGGTAACCCCGACCTTACGTAACGTTGAGACGACTCAATCTGGGGTTTATAATCTCACCAGAAAAATTATTACACTGTTCAATCTCGTGGTAATAAATAAGAAAGCGCTCTTTACAGGTTTGTGTGAATGTTGGTGCCTTTAAGGTAGATGACTTGAGATTTTCTATGAGACTTTTATATTTACATTTCAAAAAGTCTAAACAATCAATCTGAAAGATATTTTAATTGCATAGATATTTATTTAATTCGAACGAAAAAAAAAGAAAAATAAGACAAATAGGCGACCATTTTTCTAAAAACCTTCGAAGTGGATATTCTCAAAATCCCACTCTTTCAAATTTTAATTTTTTTTATTAGAAATAAATGATAGTATGTGCTACACATCAGTGAGTCTGGTTTTTGGTAAACCACTGTTTAAAAATGGTTCAGCCCCTATAAAACTGATGGGATGCCTTTCTTACATAAGCAGAAACTGTAAACAAGATATAATAAAACATAAAAAAGTTGGCGCTTTCAGGAAAATCTTTTTAATTTTTTTATGGAATTTTGAACACATAAAAAGAAGATTTTTAGGAAAACCCCACATTTTATTTTCCCCAATATTTTTAATAAGTTTCTGCTAATAAAAAAGGGGTCCTATACGTTTTACGTGGGCTGAGCCATTTTTGAGGCTGGAATTCTTTTCTTAACGTAATTTTTTTCTCGTAACCGGCGCAAGCTATCGAAAAAGGGTCAGAGATGTTTTTCATAGAACTTTTCTAGATATTTCAACTTCCTTTCATTTCCAGGTTAAGAAGCTTCAAGATTTTCTGTAGTTTAGGCATTAAAGACTGAAAAATAATTAATTTCATCATTTGAAAATCAATCAAATTCCAAGCATTCAAAATTTAATCATTTTTTTATTTTAACTGCTCAGAATTGTACAAAATCGTATTTGAGGCTTTAAATATTATTGTATTGTTTAAAGTAATTGAAGGTTTTCAAATCCTTAAAATGATAAATTGCAAACTCGAACACATATTTTCAATTTAGCATAATCTAAATTTGACAGATTTTAAGTTAAACATTACAAAAATGTATACTTATAAAGTGTAAACGGTTTAGGTAAAAAAATGTAAATTACCTTCCAAATTGAAAATATAAAATCATGTGGAACCTACAAAACTGAACACTTCTAAATTATCAGTACTTGAAATTTTAGAAAGGTCTGAATAAAACATTCAAACTAAAATGATTTAATACTGTTGCATACTTGAAATTTAATTATTTCACTAATAGATAACTTAAAATTGGAAGAATAAAAAATTAACGAGCCCGAAATTAAACTGTCTTATAATTCGACGTTAAAAATTGAATTATTTATAATTTGAAAATCTTTTACTTAAAAATTAAAAATGTTTTAATTTTAATATCCTTCAATTGTGCAGCTTTAAATTGAGATCATAACCATATTTTTCAGTATGTTTATTATTAATTTGCGATGGTGTAGCAATACTTTATTTATAAGTGAGTGAATTGCTGCAACCTTTACTTCCTACTTGCCAGTGTACGTTTGCAGAATGCTAAACTTTTCTACTTGCGTCGCATAAACAGGATACGAAAATACATGTGATAAAGTTACATTTCATTTGGCAAGAATAAAACATCATATTCAGTGAGATTTATGTTTAATGTCGAAAATGATAAAAGCCATAAAGAAAAAATTCCCTTCAATCAATACTGCTATCTTATAATTCATTCAAAGCGTCTAATCAAGTTTTGTGTGTGGTCATGGATTTGTTTCACATGTTTGCTCTGAAATTTGATTGCCGGTGATAAACTTACATTAGTAGGCTTAACCTTACTGATAAGATATTATATTGACAAAATGTTTTACTGATAAGAAAAAATCACCCATAAGGTATATAAATCGATAATTTATTTGAATTGATTTTCACCCTCTAATGATGTTCAGCAGTTTAAATAACGAAGACGGAAGTTTCAAAGTTAAAATTCATGTTTAATGGAGCATCGTTCTTCTGGTTCGTTACACATTAAAAGAATCGTGACAGACTCTTCGTGCGAAAAAAAATTACGAAGTGAAAGTGCTTTATGTATCACAACTCAAAAGTAAAGATTGTAAACGAAAGTGTGATACAAAATCGTGTTCGCACCTTCTTTCTTTGGACCTCGCTCGATTGGCTGAATTTGTTATAGATACAATTAAGTCAGCAAAAACATTCGCATGTCACCTATCGCTTGAATCGTTTTGACTAGCGAGTCGGTTGTCTGAACTTTAAGAAAAAAAAAGATAGTTGCTTATTAAGTAGCGCGTGGAGTGAAAGTATGAGCATAAAACCAGTACAGGACCGGTATCAATACGAGTGTATCTTTTATGTATGGGTAATAGGTATTACATATAAAAACATATATTACAAAGCATATTCATAATAGGTACTCATACATATGTTCAAAAATATATAATTTACTCATTAACCATTTCGCAAATAATGACTCGCCCTTTGTCCATTTTTTGGTTTCTACAATCGGTAAAAGTATAATCTTAGAGAGAAGAAATAGAAAACTAGACACGGAATTTTTAATTAGTTTTCTATTTTGAAAATTTATAATGAGTTGATAATATGTTGACGTTCTTAAACTTAGGCATTCAGTACAAATTATATGAACAGGATTTGAATGCATTAGAATATTTGAAGGTAAAGAATTTTTTGTGAATTGAACATGTACGTAGATACGTATGTTTCAGGTAGTATAATATTATAACTTTAACAAATTTTGAAATATATACATTTTGAGATGTATATATGTATCTCTTGTTGTGGTGAAACAACGAAAATTTACATACTTTCAAACCTAGAAAACACTTAGGGTAAATAATGTTGCAGGTAACTTCGCATTTTTACCTGTTCGCATTGGTAAAACACAAATATCACCCTCGATGGGCAGAAACTGTCTTTTGTTCTCATTAAAGTTGTCACCACCGTCTTGAAAATTGGAAGCCACTATCTTTGATCGCTGAAGTGAAGTTAGCTGATGGTTGATGTAACAGCCAAATCAGATAAGTGCGGCTTCATAAAGGCTGACTAAGTTCCTTACAAGCGTGGGTAAAAGCAGAAAAATACCGAGACGTCAGGGAAAGTTTACCTACGCATGGGGTAATTTTTGTTGCAGGTGATCTTTACTCAAGAATCAGGGCAAAGATTACTCTTAGTTTTTTCTGTGAATATTAAGAATGCATATTTTAATAAGAAAACTCTTTTTCAGATTTAAATGCTTTCAAGTTCAAAAACATTTTCTGAATGCTCTATATTCGGAAAATCGCCATTCGACTTTAATGAGGATTTTATGAAAAATAGCTTTTTAAAAACTTTTCCTTTAAAGATAATAACTTCAGAGATTCAACCAGCGCTGGACTCATATATTGTCTCCCATTTGCAAAATTTCAACGCAATAATTTATTAGTTTCAAAAATGAGAAGCTGGAAAAAAATTGATGGAACGCGGTTGGTATTTCGGCACGTCATAGGCTACCTTGAAAACTGGCTGATTGTGAGTTTTATGCTTTAAACCATTTTTTTTCTTCACGAATTGGAAGACTGATCAAATATTCTTCAGATTTCTCATCACTTGACTTCGTGAAATTTTGTCTGCTTCTGAGAAACTTTTAAGGAATGATGACTTAACATTTCGATGGTCCCAGCCTAGAACACCATATCGTTATAACCGTCCCATTGAAATTAAATTTTTTACCTATAGAAACAATTTGGAAATTACGTGGCCATTAATGAACCCTGAAAAATAAAATTCCTTCAACGTAAAATACGAAATTACTAAAAATAATCCATTATTTAAATATATATACATGATAAGGGTGTCTACCCGAATGATAATTTCAAATTTCTGGTCAATTTTTAATTTATCCCGGTTAATTTAAAATAGTTTAAAAGATTTAAATGATTTTAAAGGATTTTTGAAGATTTTAATAGATTTCTAAACATTAAAAAATATTTCTTATTTCAAAACATCAGATCATTTGTGGTCATACGAATGACAATTCTGATTTGGGATAGAGAATTTTTATAAAACTATTATAATTCTGAACTTGAACAGAGATTTTTGTAATTTCTTCCTCCTAGATCAGAATTGAAATTATTTTTCGAAATTTCTGTTCCATAATGAAAATTCTCTATTCCAACTCAAATAATAATTCTTTATGAAAATTCTCTGTCTTAAGTCTAAATTATAATTTTCTACGGAAATCTCATGTCGCAAAGTGAAAATCATTATAAATCTTTACGGAAATTCCCTGTTCGAAGTCACAATTGATTACATTTCCAAAATTTCCTGTTTCAAATCAGAATTATATTTATTTACAATATTTTTTACAATAATGCAGAAATATAGTAACTCTCTTTTTCTCGAATTTGAAAAGAGGTTTGAAATTCTGGCAAATTTTGATTTTCAATAAACAGTATTTTTTAATTTAAAACCATTTTCATTTGCAAGGCGGAATTTTTGAAATCTGTCGAATTCTAACTTTGAACAGGATTTTTCTCGTAAATTCCCATTTTATAAATCAGAATTGAAATTGTTTTCCAAAATTCCCGTTCCATGACAAAAATTCTCCTTTCCAACTCAAACAAATAATTCTTTATGAAAATTTACTGTCTTCAGACTAAATTAGAATTTTCTACGGTAATCCCCTGTTCTAAAGCGAAAATTATTATTCTTTACGGAAATTCCCTGGTGTCAAAATCTAAATTATAATTCTTCAGGGAAACTCCCTGTTTGATGTGGCAATTAAATTCATTTCCAAATTTTCCTGTTCCAAGTCAGAATTATTTTTATTTACAATATTTTCCATAATAATTCAGAAATATAGTAACTCTCTTCTTCTAAAACTTGAAATAGGGAAATTTCATATTCTGGACAATTTTGATTCGCAAAAATCAGAATTTTTTAATTTAAACAAATTTTCATTTAGAGAACAAGGAATTTTCAAAAGCTGTCGAATTCTGACATCGAACTGGGATTTTTTTTTGTAAATTCCCTTTTTATAAATCAGACTTAAAACTATTTTCCAAAATTTCCTGTTCCATTTCAAGAATAACCTACTCTAAGACCATGCAATTTTTTTTACGGGATTTCCTGTTCCAATGTCAGAGTTATAATTCTTTACAGGATTTTTTCCACGATTGAACTCATTCCCAAAATTCGCTGTACCAATAAGCATAATATTTATCAACAAGATTTTCTATTATAATTAATACATATAGCATCTCCTTTTTTTCAAATTTTGAAAGAGGGTAGTTTCAAATTGTGACGAATTCTTACTTGGAACAGGGTTATTTTCAATTCCCTTCTTCTAAATAAGAATAAAAATTCTTTTTTAAAATTGCTGTTCCATGCAAAAAAATTCCCGTTCCAAGTCAAATTATAATTATAGAAATCAAATATAAATTTAAAGCTAATAATCAAAATTGTTACCCGTTTTTACGTTCATTGCGTCAAATAAGTTGTCGATAAAGGGCTTTCTTTGGTCTCAAGGTCCAATAAAAAGAACAAAAAAAACGATTTTCAGTGACAAAAAATGCCCACTTTTGTGGTTTGAAAATTTCTATAGTACTTTAAAATGTATTCTTTAATCTGGATGGACTGGCTCGACTCCCTTTATTTCTTTAAAGATTCGGAAAAAAATCATTTCTCAATATAAGTTTATTTGTCTGATCAGCGGAAAACCTGAACCAGGCCAGACTATCAAGATGATAAGAAAAAAAGTCTTGCATCGATAGCGTCAATTTATAATTTTCTATAATTTTAGACACCTTGTAACTTTTTCGTAATATTAAAAAAAAATTTGTCGACCGAACTTCAAACTTTTGTTGTTCTTTGATAGCTCATCAGCACCAGACCTGAGCCCGGCCAGATCTTCCAGACCAAACTTAGAACTTTCATTGTTCTTGGATAGCTGAGAAGCGCCAATCCTGTGTCGGAACAGACCTTACGGTCTAGATAAAGTAAGACTTGGGCAAGACTGGCGCCAGACCTGGGTCAGATCTGCCATGATTTTTTTACATGGACCAAGGTTTAACTTTGAAAAAGAATGCACTCAAAAAGTAAAAACCTACGATATTTTAAAAGGCCATACCTAACGATTTTTATCATTTCCGCCCTTAAATATTCAGGAGGTGTGCCAAAAATAATCAGCGAACAAAAGGGATGGGCAAGCACCTTTTCAGTGAAAGTTGGTTCAAGCTAGACGTGCAGGGTCTCATCTTTGTTGAAACATGTTTTTGTAGTTGTTTGTTTTGAGATAATTAAACTAAAATTATGTTACTTTGTAATACAATAAGGTTAATTTCAGTTCTCAGAAACTTGAAAATATTCAATATTCCCCAAGCATAAGCAAAATTTGATTCCTACTTTCAATTTTCACAACCTCTTGCATAATAGGGTGGAGTTGGCACCTTCTGTCTCAGCGTCGAAATCCGTACATAATTATTACATGTTTCGATTATAAATGGGTTGACGGCCTTCCCGATTGCCGAGACTCTCGAAGCTGCTTCAAGATTTCTGTCGGACGTAGACTACCATAAAGAAAATTCCCTCATGACACGTGCATATGTGCACTCCACCGTAACTGAGATCGTTAATGTGATCGAAATGGGAGGTGGGCATCGATCAGAACACTTTCAAATTAATAGCAAATGCCGGCGGTTTATCAAAACTATCAGGGGTACTCGCATACCAAAGAGGTACTTGCATAAAAGAAGGCAAGGGCACTTTTTTTAGGCTCCTTTGTCTCTTTTTGCTCCTTTAAGATTTTGCAATAATGCATTCACGGAGGAAATTGAACGAGCGTTTTCAGTGAACGGCCTTTGTTAAATATACAAAAGAACGATTGCTGATTATATCGATATGAACAAGTTGCACTTGTTAAACTTGCAGAGTACTAAGAATGGATAATAATATTCAATTATTGCAGGTAAATCGCACTTAATTTGCATTTTGAATTATTGAGTCACTAATGATCGAAGTTCCTATAATGCAATCATATCGAATTTCTCAGTCAATTTTCTTGGAACTCAGGATTTATAATTCAGAAAAATGTTATGTTAGTTGAAAGAATCAGTTTTCGGAATTTTTTATAACATCGTTCACTATAAAAATAAGTAATTAGGATAATATAGGAAAGAATAAGTTCGATGCTTTTAATTTAAAAGTTATTCAGCTTCAACTTTTCCCACAAAATGTATATATTTGAGAAGTATAGTAGAAAATAAAATTGTCTAATTTTGAGCATTAAAATATTAATCGTTTTTTTTTTAATTGAAGAATTGACAATATTGTTTTTACTCAAAAGTTTCCGTATTCAAATGGTAGACATTGTTAATCCACCATATGTCGCTGTAGCCTCCACTTTGACAAAGTTATGTAAATTAAAAATATTTTTATTACAGCATCGCATGTTACTAGTCTATAGGCAAAAATTTCACCAAGCTCCTTTAAATTCAAGGAATTATTATGATTATTAATCTTGTAATTCATATTGGATAATTATGATGTAATTTACTTTTATGTTGCATCGCCCACTCAAAGATTTAATAATTGAAACTAATTCAGAATAAACAGGATTAGAGGCACTAATCAATATTTTACACATATCGAATCTAAACGCCTTAAAAAGTATATAAAATATTTATCAAGTTTTTAGCGCGAGAATATCTATTTATGTTACATTAAGATTAAATGTCAATTATGCAAATCGGGGGGGGGGGGGGGATTTTCTTCTTGAATCTAAAATTAGTTACATAGATAAAACTCGGAAAAAGCTTCCAAGATGTATTTTTACTGTCGCTGAAAAACAATATTTGCTCAGTATCTAGAGTGACTTCATTATCATACAAGTATAACATGTTCGTAAAGTCGAGCTTTTATTATATTTGCAGTTTCTATCGTTATGTACAATGATATATATATCAGTACTTTAATTGGAGTTTTGATATGCACAGTGCACATGTCGCGTACATTTATATTACGCTAGGAATCATATAGATTATTTTAGCGGAGAGTAATTGCGGTTTTTAATCTCAGAATGTAGTGAAGAATCATGGAAATAACCCAGATGAAAAACTGCGAAATTCGACAAAGTTCCCAGAAAAAATGATTACGCCCGTTTTTTTTTTAACGAAATAAAAACCAATTATAAATACACTTTGAATGAATAATGTGACCTTATAGTCCCTGTAATCGTGATGCCAATTTTCTTACTTTTTATTTAATTTGAATTAATGTAACTTCTATTTGCTACTATAAAATGCTGCAAATAAATAGGTTTCATCAAAATATGTTACTTTTAACATACATTTAAACAATATATTGAAATTACAACCAAGTTTCACGTTTATTGGAACCATCGCGAATGCTGGGACATTTACATTATGTTCAGAAAAATGTAGAGCAGCACAAATGACGATATTTCAAATGTTGAAATAAAAAAATATTCATAATGAAGTCTTCCAAATCAAATAACCTGCAAGTGAGAATTATAAACATGTATTAATTCCAAATTTAAAGCTCAGGTCACACTTTACTTGGAATGTCTAAATATGATTATCAGCTATCACGTCAAAAACAATTGACAATTCATGACCTGAAACAATAAGGATCTATGTTGAGCTTTGGAAGTCACTCGATTTTAGGGTCACGAATTTACGTAACGTCTGAATTTTAAACTGTACAGGAAATTTAGGACTCAAAATGAGACCTGCAAAACAAGAGAGGCAGCAAAAATAAGTCCAACTTTTTTTTTTGTAGATGCCCGAAGTTATTTTTACATTATAATCGTATGAATTTCAATAATTGGATGCGTTACAAAGTAAAATATTTTAAATGAAAGCATAGAAAATTACACATTTTATAATTTAAAACGGTCATAACGAAAAAATCTCAAATTTTAAAGGGTTACAATTAAACAGTTTTCTAATGTTGAAATGTTTTAATCGTCAAAAATGTCGTTTAAACTTCGATATTTCAAATTGCACCTTAGATATTTTTCCAGATTCAATGCACGGTGAGCCACAACCATCTTGAACCTGAAAGTTATATTGAACTCAATGTTTCTTTACAGGAAACATTTTTCTGATGATTTATGAGTAGTTCAAAGGCAAATTATAAATCTTGGAGAGACTTAAAAATAAAAAATATATATAAAAAACGTGTTCTAACTTTCTAACACAGTTTTTTAAAGTATTTTTAAGTTAGAATAATGATGTTGTTAAAGCGCTGTTGTTAATGCAAAAATGGAGCGAAACAGAAGCTCTGATGGTTTCACTAAATTAACTAAGCTATTAATGAAAAAAATATATTGAATTAGAAGAATATTCATATGAGGAGTGGAATTCTCTGAATAAAAAAAAAATGTGATGAATTTAAAAAAAATGGAAACATGAACTTCGAAGTCCTGATGAGGAAAACATTACAGTTTTCGAAACGTCGACAGAAATAAAGAAATTTTAACATCCAATTTCTACTTATTGGTCTGAAGTATGTCATCTCTACCATCTTAATATTATTTCTCATTAAAGTATTTTTATTATCATGTGCAACAGAAAATTCATTCAAAATTGTTCAATAAACATTTGAATCTTCCTAAAAGTAATAAACATTGAAGAAAAGTTGAGCGCAAAAACGATTTAATAAACTTAATAACAAAATACCTTTTTCTGCTATACAAAAACTTCCATAAAAAACACAGTTTTAAATTTATCCAATTCTTTTATGATACATTTTGACTCCGTTTTTAATGTGAAATAACACCTCCTAAACAATAATTAAAAATATGTAAAACAAATAATTTAATTGAAGTTATTAAAAAAAGGGCTCGATACTTTATTTTCACTTTGAGTATAAATGACTTTAAAATCATTAGAAAAAAGAATTATTCTGTAAAGAAAAGTCCAGTGCAAGATCATTCAGGTTGATAATGATTAAGGATCACCGTGAATGGTTTTATTAAAGTCTTATGACTGTCCAGTTCCGAATACAATAGTATCCAAATATAATATAAAAGAGTATAATTTTATTGAAAAATCTATTCAGTAATTTTGTTGAGTAGTTAAGAAGTGATATTTACAGAAGATATTAAAAATGTTCATCTTACTCAAATTTTTCAATTTAGTTTTTTAATATTGCTGGCGAAGAGAAACCAGCAGAGTAAGTTGACATAAAAAGCTATCTAGATAAAATGCATTTGATATTTTTTTAACAAAAAAGTACTTTCGAGCTATAACTTAGCTTTATCGAATCATAAAAGGAAGATCCTGAAAGAGGCAACCACCAACGAGAAAAACTCTTGTCTAGGGTAGGGCACGTCGTAAAAACACCGAATTTTACTCAGAAAGAGTTTCTTCACATTTATATATTTTGTTTAACAAGACAGTGCTTTTGAGCATGAACATTCTGGTAGAAGCAACAATCTCCGAGAACAACCCGTGTTGACGGTGCGGCGCGTCCTCAAAAACGAAAATCTTGACACAGACAGAATTGCATAATTCGTTTATTTTTTATTTAAAAAATACCAGTACTTCTAATGAATCACTAAGCTTTACTGAATCGTAATATAATAGGAAAAAAGAAGTTATAACTTTTTTTAAATCTGCCCGCATCATACAAAAATTAGTTTCAATAAATAAAACGCATTTGCAAAATATTTCAGTTGCGCCCTTATGCCCGGGACCCTTCAAATATTAACTTATAAAGATGGAAAATATCGGAAACTCATAAAATAAAAAATGTATATTAATTTACATTTTAGTTTGTAAAACTCACTTCTGATTTAAAGTTGAGATTGAAATTTGGAAGTCCATTGAGCAAAGTGAAATGATGTAGTCATGTGGATGAGGTCATACGTGTAAAGGAATAAATAATTCGTCAGAAGGATCGTTTCTTGGTGGTAGGAAGAAGAATGGAGGACGAGACCGAGGACGAGGACGAGGAAGAGGAAAAAGAACGGTACCGAGGACTGGTTATTTTTTCGTCGTCAAGTATTTTCAACATGAAGTAACAGTCTGTACTATACAAGCACATACGTCCTTACTCCTTCTCTTTACTTTTCTACTTACCGAGCGTTGCGCTCGGCCTCGGAGCAACGCTCTTATCGGTCTCTACGTTTTTACGAGACGTCGTTAAACCGTCGTTGGACGGAGAGGCGATTTAACAACGGTCACAAAATTTCGACTCCGCAGTACCAAAGTAACGGCTTTCGATTCGCGATTCTTTAGCTAAAAACAAATGGCCACCCCACCTCCCAAGTCTCCAGGCAATGCGTAAGGTTCTCAATTAAGAAATTACACGCACGTGAGCTATAACCCTTTATAGGCATTTATCGATTTCTTTTCTTATAACTTTAATTATGGCATATTTACTTTTTTTAATTTTTTTAATGGAAAATAATGACGTATCATACATTCTTTTATAAATATTATTTTATACATTGGGTAATGGGTATTAATAGATGATTAGGCCTTCTACGTTTCCAAATTCAAGTTATTCTATGTATATTTAATCCCACTAAAAACATCTGCAATGACAAAAATCTGCCAAGTACAACCACATGAATTTTTTAAATAAAAGTTGGCCAAGTAATTTGGATTAAAATATTATAAACCTTGGCAGGATTGGATGGCAGGATTGGCAGGATTGGACAAACTTCTGAGTATGGAAGATTGACAGAATAATATAATCTCGCCAAGATTTAAAATATCTCAAATGGCTTTTTAAATTTCATTTTGAAAATTTCCATAAGGTACTTCATAAAAAAAAGCTCCTTTATATATTATCTTATGAAGACTTTTTCCCAAATTATTGGCCAATTTGATTTAAAAAATGTATATATAGTTTTACTTCACAGATTTGTTGCAACGCAGATGTTTTTGGTGGTATTTCATATTTTTTTCGTATTTTTCTCTAAACGAAATAGGTACGTTAATTAATTCAATTTTCATGAAATGACCATTATTAAATTTCTATTTAGATTGGCTCGGTGAACCTATCGCCGAAGTTATCCAATACTTATTAAATACAATTTAAATTTTAAATCAATATTAAATTAAATTTGTCACTTGTGCTCACCTCTGAAGTCTAATCTATATAGCCGATTTACATTATATTTTAATTAGAAGCTTGTGCTAACATTGTCTCAATACATAAGTTACCACTTAAGTTTCTCGATGCTTAAGATACGAATTTGAAGTTTCGTTCATATTTAACTAAATTTAAGTCTAACATAGAAGTGTTTGAAATTTTTTTTTTTTTTTTTTGAAGATTCATCATTTTAGTCTAAAACTCTTTTTTTTTTAGTTATTAGTTTAAATATTTTGTTGGCAAATTTTCTCTACTGAAAATATAACTATTTTATTTTTGCTTGATAATTGATCTATTGTAGTCAAAAATTAATTTATTTTCTTGAATCCTCGATTTTCTTTGGTTGGTAATTCAATTATTTTCGTAGCTAGCTAATGCACGCGCGTCGCTTATATAATATTATACAGAGGATTATTATTTATTACTAGTATGTATTTCGAAATCAATATCTTTATACGCAATAATAATTTTACAATGCGAAATAATTACTCATTTATTATATGCCTTAATATTGTCATCTACATTTATGATATACGAAAATATATTGAGAATATTATATAAAAAATTTAAAAACAATTATTTTTAAACTTACCAAGAGGCGATTTTAATTTTTTTTGTGAATTACTTCTGAAGGATTGAAAACCCATTTCCAATAAAAAAAATAATGGGTGATATGTTGGTCGAATTAAAAACATGTTCATGCTAACCGTGCCAGGTCTGATAAGATTTTCAGCTAGATCGACCAATTATAAGTAGTTTTTTCCCTGTTTAGAAATTTAAAAAAATATATTTACCTTGTTTATATGAGAGAAACTCTTTTGTTTTTCAGACTATAACTGCACTGTATTTATGCCATTGTTCGCGTTTTCGAGTCACTTCGAATTATCTATTGAGGAACCTTTGATGACCTTTCATGATGTATAAGTAGCGATTCATAAAAGTCAAAAAAATTGTTTGCTTTGTTTATATAAGGAAAACTGATTAAATATTCAAAATGTAAGACTACTCTATAACTCAAAAAGTGGTTTGTTGAAGCGAGACACAATGATTGAACATTTGATGGTCTCTCTGATTTTCTGGAAATGAGATTTATGGTATAAGATAGAAACGTCAGCTTAATGAAATAAGTTTTAATTTTTACATTCTCATCATAATGAGAAGGTATTGATTTTATGTGAAAAATGAATTTCGTGGATTTCATCAAATGTCGACGTTTTGAGGCCCCCTGAGTCAGAAAAAATGGTTTTTACGTCGGTGTCTGTCTGTCTGTCGTTGTCGTCGTTGTCGTCGTCGTTGTCGTTGTCGTCGTCTGTATATCGGATAACTTTTGAAAGACTAATCGGATTGGATTGTGCTTTCGCACACAGTTTTTGGGACCAAAAAGAGAGATCGAGTTCGTTAACCAGCCATTTTCGATGAAAATTCAAAAAGTTAGGACATTATAAAAAAATTTTAGACCATTTTTTTCAAAATTTGAAAATCATATGTACGGCCGCTTATAGTCATCGAAAATTCAAACAATTTATTCCCATGACATTTTTCGATAAAATCAAAATTTTCAGAGTTACGGCATTTTCAAAATCCAAAAAAAGAAACGAAAATTAACATTTTCAGCCAAACAACGCACTATACGAAAAAAAGTCAGGACAAGAAAAGTTTTTCTTTTTCAACGCCCTACAAGATTATCATAACGACTTTTTGAATTTTCTCGAAAAATCCAAAATTCACATTTTTATTGCACAAAAAATAATTAAAAATCCAAAAATTCAATATTAAGGCAAAAATATGCAAGATACGACAAATGACGAGGAAACAAAATTTGTGCGTAAAAAAAAAAAAAAAAAAAAA
>CAKNXH010062290.1:255265-281220 GCA_932178445.1 Andricus quercusramuli
ATATATATATATATATATATATATATATATATATGTATATATATACACAAATATTCATTAAAAATTTAATATAAAAATAAATAAATAATTGATTGTATTTATCAATCAACATTGCATAAGTTGGAAATAATTAATGTTAATATCTTACAAAATTTGAAATGTTCAGCATTAACCATTTCACAATTACAAATATCGAAAAATCTTGATTCCGATTTGAAGAATTTAAATAATTCCATTAGAACCCTCAGGCTTTTTAAAGTTATCAAATCCAAAATTGGGAACGTGTAAGTTGCACAAGTATTAAGTACACGCTTGAAAATAATCAATGAATTTGGAAAATTGGAAATCTATCTATAGTTGAATAGCTCAACATTTTTCAGCCTTAAAATTAATCAATTATATTTAAGTTGAAAGCATTTTAAATTTCAAGCTTTTGATGCAAATATTTTTAAATTTTGAAACATTCCTTATTGAAAGAAAAATAAATTGCATTCCAATTGATTCACATTAACAAAAATGTATTATGTTAAAAAATAAATATTGACAACTTTTACTTTTAATTATACATTGACCTGAAAAGTGAACTTTTGGTTGATCCTGCGTCTTTTGCACAACCTATAGGGGCCATTCACAAATAATTACGTATGAAAAAAAAGATAAATATAATATTTTTATCTCTCTGACTTCTTATGTAATTGGTCCGTGATTCGTAAGCAAAATTCTTGCTTGTGCATTTATCTTGTCACAAATTTTATTAAAACCTTCAACTCTTATTTTGTAATGACCCAATAAATATGCAGTTCATTTGTGTACATTTAATTTCATGCCAAATTGTTATATATATATATATATATATATATATATATATATATATATATACAGTCAAATTTGTTTAGCTATTTAAATATGGATAGGTTTCCAATTGTTGAAAATCATTGGTTATTTTCAAGTACTTAACGTTTTTCAAACTTAAAATAGTTAGTGCTGAACATTTTCAAGTTTGTAAGTATTAACATTGTTCATTTTCAACTTGTCTGATGTTGACTACTTAAAATTAAAGATACTTAGTGAAGTTTGAACGTTATTAATTTGAATTGACTCTGAACGGAAGGTATTGTTAAATAATTTTGATAAACCTGTAAGTTGCAATTTCGGAATTGAACTATTTTGCATTTTTCAGTATAAAACAGAGTTCTCCCTAAATTCAAATTAATATATAGTGATTTAATTATCGATATTCTTTAATGATTGTTTACTGTACTCAGAAAAAGGTTTGTTTGAATCGAAAAAACGTTTGTATGACCCTATATCAAAGATAGAATTGGTTTGATTCAAATAAAATTTGTTTGACTCAAACAATAGTGTGTTCAAATCAAATAGTTTTTATTTGAATCAAACAAATATTTGTTTCATTCAATAAAAAATTTGTTGACACTATAGCAAAGAAAGAATTTATTTGATTCAAACAAACATTTTTCTGAGTGTTTGTTACTAGCTAGGAGAATTGAATTTTTTATTATTAGACAAGCTTTGTAAATTTCGTATCTTGTCAAATCTTATCATTGAACTGATTTTTCGACCTCAAATCCTGGAATATCACTCACGGTTCCACGAAGTGTAAATTTTCTTCCTAATCTTTGCATTAATGCTTCTTTCATCTTTCTCCGAAAGCAAAATTTTTATTCTGTTGCTGTAACACAGAATATTTGCAAAATTGCGAAAGAGAATAAAAAGTCAGTGGATAGATACTGAAATATTGAACTGATGTGAATGGTTATTTTTAGTTGAAAAAAGCAAGCTTTTTACTTTATGGCACGAATAACTCAATAACGACGGAAACTTGATTTATGTCCTGTTATCTCGCATCACGGAATCATCAACGAGAAACTGTGAATATTGTTTACGTCGTGAAAGACCATATTTTTTTCGAGTTCACACTTCTGCTAATTAAACAATAACGATATAATTAGTGACATTAAACTAATGGATTATCGTGTTTATTTCTTAATTCTTGCTTTATAATTGCCTCAAAAGGTAGTAAATCTAACACAGGGCACTTCTTGATGGATTGAAAAAAAATTATTATCAATTATTATTAATAATTATTAATAGCTGCTGATAATTAATTTCAAAAAATTGATGATTTGAACTTTTCTGGTCCACATTGAACCTTTCTGATGAAAAGATCATTCCTTTAAGGGACATAAAAAAAATTCCCTCCCTGAGAAGGAATTCCTCTATAAATATATTACCTGATATCCCCATCATTTAAAAAAATATATGAACGATGAATTTTGTACCTGTTTGGCAAGCCTTGGATATAATCTCACTGGATATTGTGCATAGTATGACCATCAGTTTGAAGATAAATGAGTAATAATATCCTGAAGGTTAACAAGACACTTTTGAAGAAGCTGTGGGTAAAAAAACTGAAAAATTTGAAAGTAACACAAAATCCGAGAGAATTGAAAGGCACGACAAGACTGAACACTGTGCTTCGACCGAGCAGGCCAGAACGACTGAATGTCTCTTTTCTCTTTCCAGTCCAGACCAGACCAGACCAGACAACTCTCCCACTTCCATAGGTGCACTCTGCACACTATACAGACTACAGGTAGCATTACACCCGTACTCAGTACTCACTGTCGTTGACATTGAGAGCTGGGAAACAATCGTTGGTTGGCCCCTCTGTCTCCTGTGCAGTGCGTTATCGCATTACAATCGATCCTGTCGTGAACCCTTTCCATCACCAAAGTTAGGGCCTGCTTTATATTTCGGGATAATTAAATTCTTTCCGGTATTGAATTTCATGTTTTCTAGGCACATATTGTTTTATGCGACGTCGCCTTTCAATTTGGGATTATTATATCTACCCTGGGAAAGCTGCTGTCGAGTTGTCGTTACTATACAACATTATTCATTAATGATAATAACAAACTTTCCGCTGTTACGAAATTTTTGGTCGAGGGGGAGTTCACTCGTCAAAAACCCATAACGGGGTAATCCCTATTTTTCATTACTACGTGTCATTACACAATTATTATACTATGATTATGCGGATGTTACGGCGCTATTGAAGAGTATCGCAGCAATATAATTAGCAAAAACACTGGAATGGGTCAATATCAGAAGAAACTGTTGACATTTTATTATTTATAATTATAATTATCCGCACTGCATTTTAAAGATAGAATCAATTGAAGTCAAATTAAAATCATAGTTAAACACAAATAACTAGTCATAAATTAAAATAAAGTTTCAAATTGTTGTTTTAACAATCATTATTGTTATAAACAATGGATAGTTCTCGAAAAAGTTCAAATTAAACTCGATATTAAACTACTTGAAACTAAGTGGATAAAATTAACATTTCTTTGTGGAAAAAAATCGTTTTCCCCATCAAATATTTTTGAAAAATTCCTTGAAAGCTAGTTAACATTAACATTGCCACAATCGCAATTTTAGACAAAGCATCATAAGAAATATTTTCATTGCGGATACGCGCTTATAACGTAATTTTCCACTGTAAGTACATAAAACGTTAATTATTTACACAAAATTCCGATACAGCATTTAATAATTTATAATAATTCTCATAGCTAGCTATTTTATAATTAATATTATGTAATTATACATTTTATACGCTTTTCTTTTCGGCAGGAGTACTTCATATTACGTTGAACAATGCCAATACCCTATTAGAAAAAGCCCCATCTTTCCCCACCTGAACATGGAGACCGCATGTGGTGAGGCCACCTGGGGATATTTTGTAACGGAAAATGGCAGGGCACCTCATGGGGATCGTTCAAATCTTTGAAATTTTACGTAAAATAATTGTTTAGTTATTGACAATGAAATTATATCTGGAGGCCCAGAAAGCATCAGTGGTTTAGACTTTAGTTTAGACTTTAACCGAGGCCTGGCGAGCCCTGGCGCCGCCAGGGTACTTTTTTTGAAGAACCGGCGCGGCGGCGCCAGGTCACTTTCTTGTCGCACGAAAATATTTTAAAGGGGCTATTTACGCAGTATTAAGAATTTAATTTTAGGACAGTATGGAACCCACTTTATGTCAGCAAACGTTATGCAAATATATTTATGGCAATGGATCATGGATTATATTATGATTCGAAATTTCCTTACTAAGTGAATCCTGTTTTTGGGATTTCCTCAAGTTATAAATTGATCCTGCTGGCCAAATTCATTTCAGATCGCGTAGGCAGTCTGTGTTCAAGTTAGAATTATTTGCCACTCATATTTGTTCTTTTAAAAGGGATATATTTTATTAATATTACATATTATATATAAAATATATTAATAATATAATATATTAATAATATAAATATATTATATATTAAAAGGGATTTTTGATATATAGGTATGTATCTTTTTCTTTCTGATTCTGATATAATTTCTACTCTACTTTCGAAATTCGTTGGAAAATTTAAAAAAAGTGAGAAGTGAGAAAATGGCGTCGTTCTTTCTGAAAATATTCAAAGTCAATTTATTCACAATTTCACCGTTTCTTCTCTTGATTTTCTTCTAGATTCGTCCTAATCTGAAGAGTTTATTTCATGATATTCTGCCCTTCGCCCACGCCTTGGAGAGAAAAGAGCATTTGTTTTTGTCTGAAAGACGAAACTTCACGCTTTTTCTCAAAACGACACAAGATAAGAAAAAAGTCAGAGGACAAAAATTGTTTCTCAAACAAAGTTCTATAGAAAAATGTGTCTTGATTTTTTTTATCTCGAGTTATTTTTGAGATTTTAGTGAAAATATTTATAAATACTTGTTATTATTGAATTCACAATAATTTCCATTAAATTCCAGGAACTTTGCAAACATTAACATCAGGCCACTCTTTTTTTACTAGGAAAGCATTTACCATTTTTTTGGTCAGTATATAAATACTCTCTGTCCAAAATATGATTATGGTGTGTATTAGGGTGGGCTGAAAAAAAATTCGAGAAATCAATTTCTAATTGCAAAAAATTGTGATAAGGTTCTTGATTGTTTCTTTATTCTTATTATAAAAATAATTCATATACGTTTATAAATTTTTCACTAACGAATGCGAAATCAGACGAATTAACTTTTCAAAAAATATCTATGTTTTCAATTGCAGGTATTATGTGAGTTTTAATTTGCATAAGATTCTATTAATCAAACCTAGTAGTTTTCCTATAAATAATCCCTGATGAGAAGATCTAAATTGGTCTTAAAACATGTTGTTTCCCTAGTAATATACAAAATGCGTAGAAAGAATAAGGGAAAAGCGAGAGATTGGTTTTGGTTGGATTTTTCCTTTTTCTCCCTCTATTTTCCTTTGTTATTTTTTTCGTCTCTGATGAGCCGAAAAGGAGTTAGTTTGGAAATCTAATTTTTAAATTAAGATTGAACTGAAATCTATTTTATCGAGAATAATTGTATGCAAAATGAGCAAGAAAAATATTCACAATTAAAAAAACAGATCTCTAAACTACTTCACTTTTCGGCTCATTAGAGACAAAAATAATCGAATGAAAAAAGAGGGAGAAAAGGAGAAAAATTCAATCAAAACCAACCTCTCACTTTTTCCTTTATCCGTCTTTTTTAGACTACCAAGAAACCAACATATTTCGGGACCAATTTAGACCCCCTCATCAGGGATTATTTATAGGAAACTACAAGTTATGATAAATTTATTCTTATGCTAACTGAAAAATTCAAAAGATAATACGCAAACTAAAATAATATCTAAACTTGTACACTTACATACACTAGTATACACACCTTCTAAAAAAAGATTATTCAATCTAATTTTGCATTCATTAGTGAAAAATTGACCAAGATATACAAAAATTATCATTCATAATAAGATTAGAAAAGTATTAAAAATTGAAAGAATTATCCAAAATTAAAAAAGAAGAAAAATGGTAATCAATTAAAATATAATTTTTAAATTGTGAATATTTCTCATGGTCTGTTTGCATAAAATTATTCATAAAAAAGTGGATTTCATTTTGTTTTACACATGCATCTACACATGCGCAGACATTACCTATGGCACCTACGCATGCGCAAACATTGCTTTCCGCATATACGCCTGCGAAGACGTTACCTACAGTACTTACGCATATCACAAACGTTACCTTCTGTATATACGTCTACGCAGATGTTATATGAAATGCAAATTCTTTTATCAAACAATGTTACATTAATGGGAAGCATCAAATTGAAATTTTAAAAATTATATTCTTATGTAACGCTAGATATCTAAACTTGAATAAAACGAGGGGTGGATGATATTCCTCGTAAGCTCTTAACATATTTCGTTAATATTCCTATGCATTTGCAGATATTTGCAGATATTCCAGACATTATTAAGTATTCTGAAGTATTCCAAAGTATTCCCGAATATTTCTAAGTATTTTAAAGTATTCGGAAATGTTTTCAAATATTCTTACATATCTTAAAGCATTTCTTGGGGCTTTCGAAGATCGTTAACTTCCTTTTTGACTCATAAAGGAAACTTCAGTGACATTGATTTTCTTTATTGTTAAATTTTGTTGATGAAAATTTCATAACACGCATATGTCGGGTGTTGTTTTCATGTGAATTCGCCCAGATAGGAATGTTATTAGTGATATTCATTTTCTCTGAAATCCGAAATTTAGGTTTTAATTCCCAATTTTTAAATATTATAAATTATATTTCGATATATAAACTTGAAATCCAAGAAATTTGCAATAGAGATAAAGAGTGTGTAATGAAAATGAGGAGGATTTTGAAGAGAATAAAAGTCGCTTGCATTCCCATCTGTTCAAATTCGTTTGGAAACAACACCCCGAAAACTTATTTTATTTTAAATACCATTCAAAATATCAAAAAATGCCTCGGAAATTTTTCGTAGAAATCTCCAAGGAGAATAACATTCCTTTGGCCTTTTTCCTGCTCATACATCGTATATTTGTCGCAAAACACCAAAAAATGTATTTTTATATAAACTTTCGCTATTTGGTGAATTTTTAAGCCTTTTAATTTTTTTTTGCGGATTTGAATTTTTTTTAAATTTCGTTTAAAAATCGAAAGAGAAAAGTTAATTATCTTCATTATTTATAAAAGCCTAATTTGGGCATTTTTGGTTGTACCGTTGCTACTATAATTATATCAATGACATATATATTTAAGCGTAGGTACTTTTCAATGAATAAAGAAATAATGTCTCTAATTTCAAGATTGATTCAAAGTATTTATTTGATGTTATTTCATGTGTAAGATATCAAAATAAGTTACATGTGTCATGTAATGATTTTTATTCTTTCCTCAGACATCACTCTTGTGCTCTCTTTGCACAAATACTGTATTTTTCAAATATTTTGTGATATACATTGAAATACATTCCGAAATATCATCAAGTATTCTGCAGTATTTTCTAATATTCTTAAATATTTTCCAATATTCCCACATATTCCCTCATATTCAATAAATTATTCATATAAGTATATTCCAATTATTCCTTGCATTCACAGATATTCAAACTGAAGGTTGTCCACCCTTCTAAATGAAAAATTGCTTAAAATTAAAAAAAATTAAATCAAAGGATCCAGAAGAAACAATTTTGCGCAAGCACATATGCAAATATTCCCATTAACAATGAATAAACCCAAATAAAGAAAGAGCCCGTGCAGGAATTTCGATAGGGCTCTAGTGGGGCTCCGACGAGTTTTTCCTATCTCTAATCGGGCTCTAGTGAGGAAAACTAGTCGGGCCCCCATCTAGAACGTAACGCTATGGCCATAGGGGCCCCACTAGATTTTCTAGTAGGGTTCTAGTGGGGGTCGCCCGCCTTCAACCCCATTTAAGAGAAGGGCTCCTACGGGGCCCCTACAAAGCCCCTGTGTTTGATTTAAGTTAGCAGCTAGGAGATTCCATCTTCCTTCTCAGTCTTTGGCTTTGAGAAGAATATTTTTGAATTCCATGAGGAAGACTTTCCCATCGATATTTTGGCCCATTGAATCTTTACGTGTGTTGGAATAAGCAGCTGAAATAATAATAGTACACTAAAATATGCCGACTGCTGCATTAAAATTGATTGATTTTCATTTTTATACGTATCCCGAATTTTATACATTTACTTATTTGACATTTTTTGTATTATAATATAAGAGAATAATGTTTGTAGGTTGCGTTATTATTAGATTATATTTACTGTTAAATTATTCGTACAAATACAATATATTAAATTATTATTACATTATTTACCTTCTACGTGATCGTCGGAGCGAGCAGCTCCGAACATCATAACCTCACTCTCATCGCATTCTTGTTCGACTTTTTGCATTAAGCGGAACTTTTGACTGCGAAATCGTTTCTGCTCTTGCAGGCGCCTTTTCTCTTCCATCGCGGAGAAGAATAATTGTCAAACACAATAAAAAAATTACATCAAGAAATTAAAACACAAAACTTGAACGCTGTGGCGAAGCACTGGACAGCTGTGCTTGACATAACCTCTTCAACTTTAACTGACACATACGTGCCTGGTTCCGAACAAAATTTTCAATAATGCCCTAAATCAAGTTTTATGGAAAAAAGCCTTCACATGCACACAAAGAAACACTATTTCTGCTTACTAAGAACGCCAGAACTCTACAAGTTAATACTTTAGGTAATAAGAATAACATTTTAGGAATTTTCTGGTCGGGGCCCCACTAGATACAGATAGATTCGCCATACCTATACGAAGCAGGGAATTCTTCACTAGAACCTGATATGGCCCCCATCAGTTTTTTCTAGTCTAGATATTCTGATAGGGGCCCCTTCAGAACCCAACTTCAAATAGGGAAAGATCGGGAAATTTCTGCACGGGAGGAAGTAAAAAGAATTCCTTCCTTATTTTTTATTGTCTTATATTATGAAATATTGTTGAAAAACATTTAAAAACGTTCCGAAATTAAACAATGAAAAATATTATCTCCATATCAGAACTTGTATCATGAGAGCTCTTTGGATTCACCTTAAGCTTAGAAAAGATGAAAAGAGATTAAAGTAATGAAAGACGAGGGAACAAATAAGGTAAGTGATTTGGTGGCTGCCTTCGTTTTCTTTTCCATTTATCTATAATCTATATTATAGATTTTAAAAATACTTTCAATGCAATTATTTACAAGCGTTGAATGAAAGCATCTTTTTCTTAAAAGATATATGTACCTACACAAATTATAAGCAGAGCTAGCCTCGGTGATACCCGGATAGAGGGTCCGTTCGTACTAGATGGAAATCTTTTTACCAGCTTTTAAGCTGCTTTACTCTCAAATATACTTATACTTTAGTAAATCTAAAAAATACAATGCTTCGTCCCTGCTACACGCCATGACTTCAGGTGACATCGTTTCGAATGATACAAACTATGCCACCTACCATGCCAGATCCAAAATTATGTGTACTGCAGTTGATATTCATGAATATCAACCTTTTTTATTGTTCGTAAGACCAGCACAGTTATATAATTATCCTATTTTTGGGAATTTCAAATTATTCTATAACGAAATCTATCAGAGAGAGTGTGATTGGACTGATCTGAGTATCAGAAATCCGGGACCTATACTTTTTTATTCAATTTTTATTAGAAGTTATGAGTACCTCAAAATAACTGTTATCTGTTTCATTTTACGTAAACAAAATATTGCCTCGATAAGTAAGTCCTGTTGCAAGAACCGATACCATTTTGCATGAAAGGTCCATTTTTCAATAGTTTACAAATGAAGATTTTTAATTGTGAAATTTTCTATCCTTCCCTCGATCCTTCTAAGCAGAAGATTGTTATCATGCATGCTATTACCAACTTTGAGTTGATGAATTTTAAATGATTCAAATTAACTGAGTTCAACAATGGAAGTTTTATTTGTTATCATTATACCATGAAGCCATTTCCCTTTCGGGGTAAGCGTGACTCACTCGGTGAGGAAGGGAGTAATGTGGGGGATGGTATAGTTTTTTAGATGGATTCAAAATGTCTGTGTTATTTATTCAAATAATACGTTCATTCCGCAACACTGCTCCGACCCAGGTTGTTGATCAATCTCTCTATATAGCGATCACCTTAAGTGAAGAGTTTCATAAGGTTCTTATGTGAGGTTCCCCACTTGGGCCCATTAGTATCAAGGGTATTTTGCTTCAGGCGCCATTCACTCTACTCACATTCTTTTTATAAACTATTTTTCGTCATACTTTTCTGTCCTGGCATACTTCTCTAGCTTCCTTCATGTCCATGCATTTTGTCATGCAAGCTCTCCTGTTTCTATGGCTTCTTATGTCTTTTTGGATTAAGGTCTCATTTACACATTCTAACCATTCTTTCGGTAGTGTACCTCTGACCATTCTGCCATTTACTTTACCTTTATACACCTATTTGGTCAGTCGTTCATCTTTCATTCTTTCAACATGTTCGAACTATCTTAACTGATTTTTTCCCCATATATCAACTAGTGTCTCTTTTATTGCACCACATTTTTTGAGGATTATCTCGTTTCTCACTTCGTCCATCAGTGATTTCCTGCATATTGTGCGCAGAGGTTTAATGCCAATCGCGTTAATTTTACTCCTGTCCTTTTCTTGACAGGTCCATGTCTCGCTACCGTATAGTACAGTCGGTGCAAATATAGAATTGTGTATTGCCATTTTAGCTTTTTTTATATATATTTTCACTTCTAATAATGGAACCTGCTCTACCGATAACCTTCTTACCTTTGTTCATAGTCTATATAACTCTCCATCAATCTTTCCGACACTAGTGAATAGGCTAACAAGATATACGTATACTTATCAACTTATTCTATGCTCTCGTCATTGAGAACAATTTTGCACATTTTTTCTCGCCCTTTTCATCAAGCACCATCATTTTTGTTTCATTTACGTTAATTTTGAGGCCCATGTTCTTCATGCCTGTATTCAATTTGCTTAGCATTCTTTCAAAGTCTTTGATTGACTCTGCCATAACAACCATATCATCTGCGAACGTCGAGGCGAACGCTAACCCTAAGTACTCTTACTGTCCCGACATCCACACCTTCTTCGTTGAAGAGGGCCATTCTTAAACACTTGTCTATGAATATAATAAAGAGCATGATGACATAACGCATCCTTGTCTAACACCTTGCATAATTTCGAACCAGTCACTCAGTTTCACATTTATCATTACACTCGTTTTGCTACCAGCATATATTGTACTCATTCAGGACATCCCAAAGTTTACTTCTATCCGCACCTTCTAAAACGCTTTTTCTAGCATAATACGTGAAATTTGTAAACAAATAGTTTTTAAGCAATTGTCTGATTATCGTCAACTTACGTCAGACAATTTTTATGTGAATCTCTATTGATAAATTAATTAAATGAAAATAACGAATGAAAAACTACAAATAGCTTAGGCAAGTAAAATGAAGATCAAATAATTACGGTGCAATTGCCTATATATTATCTTAAAATCATATATTTAATTATAACTATTTAACTAAGTTTAATCAAAAGTTATTTCAGAAGTAACGTTACACACATTGCTATTAAACTTAAAATTTTTTGGATTTTGTTCATTTGTGTTGAAACATTTTAAACTGCAAGAATAATTGCAAATCGTCATTAACTCGGTTCTGAGCATATTTTATATTTGGATACTTTAATTTAAAAATGATAATTTCCGAAATACTTCGAATCTTAGCTCTTTTCTTGATATAGTTCAAATTTAAATATTCAAGAAACTAGAAAGTTTCACTTTCAGTCTTGTTAAAATTTTTTTTATGTCATAAATGTATAAAGACAATACAAATTTCACGTGTTTCATATTGTTAATATGTATACCGATTGCTTTTAATTTCCAAGACTTTTAATTGCTATCTATTTTGGAAATAGAGAAGCTTCCAAACTTCTGAGAAGTTCAAGGTTTATGAGGCAGAATTTTTCTAAATTTTATGAACTAGGGGAAACTATAAACTCAAAATTGCTTCTTAAGTAACATATTAGAGTCAAGTTGTAGTCAGAATATAGCAAAGATCATAAAAATAATTAGTGGATAATTGCAACTTTGGACGAAGAAGATGCTGCATTAAGCATTAGATACACATTACACTCTCTAAGACATGCTTTTATTTTGTTTAGGGTTTTAATATTGATATACAAGTCATTTTATGTCACTTAAAGTACACTAAACTTTAATTTAACTGCATAGAGAAATACGCCAAGAAAGAACAGAAGGATATAAAATTAGCAAATGATGCTCACAGGAAGCTCAGTCTTGAATGGTTCTTGAGAGAACTTGAGTTCCTTCCCATTTCAATTTTACATTTTATTATACTTCATGAGGGCAATTATGGAATACTAGATTTTCTAAAATGTCTTTTGTACCATTATCTGCGTTATTATACTAAAAGTACTCTTCTTACATTATAGTATCCAATTTACCATACAGTGTAACTAAACAGAAGACTCATTTTAAATAATAAAAAATTATATATTTTCAAAGAATTCAATTGCATATATAATTTTTCATTTCTGAATGAGAATGAGCAATATAATGCATGTAATGAATCCCAATGAAAATAATCCATTGAACCAATTGAATTAAAGGAGTATCTGTCCATTTTTTAGAATTTTTTAGCGCCGGGTGAAAACCCTTATAATTTTGGTCGGATGTCCGTTTCCAATGTCATTCCGTCCATCGTATTTAGACCTTATGGTTTTGGGTCTTTACAGAAAAAACTAAGAATAAATTTGTTGCAGGAAATTTTTTAGAGCGATAAAGTTTTGTTCAGCCAACTTCGCGTCTTTCAAAATACATGTGTTTGTCATGAAAAAACAAAAGAAAGTTTAACCGATATTTGTGTAAAGTTTATCCTGCTGTCAAGTTAATTTTTGTTGTGAAGAATCTTTCGTCGGAAATCGGTGTAAAGTTTATCTTCTGTTTTTTCTGTGTTATGAAATCCTTATAATTTAGGTAATTATATTGCAGGTCTTATATTATGGGACCTATTATTTCAGACATTAGGATTCGGCACTTTTATAGTTTAGGAATGTTTTTCGGCCTTAAGCTTTTGATCTAAGTTCATATGATATATCAAACTTTTAGATAACAAATCAATTTTCTGATGAAAAGAAAAATTTATCGTATGAAAAGGACTTAAAAAGCCTCTGAGATAGATATTTTCAATTTTTAACCACAATATGATAAATAGAATTTCAAAAATAATATTGATATTTGAATGAAAATGCAAGAAATTTGGTTAATTTTTGGATTTATTGTCAATAAATTAGAATCTTTAAGTTTTTAAAGATGAATAAAAATATCAAAGTTTAGGTAATATTTTATATAATATATTTGATAATCTAGTCTACGAAGCATATTTGTTTAATTTAATAATTTTTTGTTTCAAAGTGTTTAGGCTGACAGAAAATATTTGATCTACACTTACCAAAATAATGCAGATGAACCTAGCCGCTGTTTCCAGTTTTCCAAGGCTCACTGAAAATATTTGTTCTACCCTCGCTGAATTTCGGTATACCTAGATACAGACTTTTTGTTTTAGTGTATACGAAAAAAAAAAACAGGAAGATGTTTCGGGTTGCCCGAGACAAAAGGAAATGAGCAAAGTTTCATGAGTCACTGAAAACCAGGAAGTGATAGCTAATTTCAATGTCAGGTTTATGTTTGTCTGCTTAGAGTTGACAATCGATTCAGTCATTAACCCTGGTCCCTGAGAGACGATACCACATTTTTATCATGTGCTTGTCCTCGATGCTTGTAAAATGTAAAAATACAAGGATTTACACACATACTCGAACCCGTATGCAAAATCAGATATAAATCTTAATGACAAATTAGTTAATCAATTGCTCTAAGACCCAAATGCATTTTCAATTCATAGTTTTATCAATTTAATCAATAAATAGATATTCGCTAAATTATTATAGAAAATAAAGAAGACGTTATGAAGTATATTAATCAAATTAGAAAGTAGTATTTCTGGCTTCATAAATAAAAGTTTACAACAGGCCAGGGTTGGTCAGTTACGCGTAACTCGAGTATTTTCTACGTATAATACGTTTTTGACGTAATATACGTCGAAAACAGTAGAAAAACGTAGAAAACTCCTGTAAGTTACGTTTTCAAGATGGGCGACTTGTAAAATCAGTGTTGACAAGTACATAACATCACTTATGAAATATAATAATTATTAATAATTCTGTTGAATGCGTTATAGAAATTAAAAATAATAATTATGCCTGGGCTCGAAAGAAATACCCAGCATCATAATGCAGTTCCATGGAAGGATTTGTTCTTTGAGCGGAAGAAGTAAGGACAGAAAACTTCCGCAAAGTGTCTTCTGCGATAAAATGTTAAAAAATACTAGTTTAAAACGTCTAGAAAGTACAGGTATGTGAACAATTGTTGATTCTTTTGATAATAATTATGATTAATCATATTGAATAATATAATATATGTAATTATGCAGGGTCTCCCTAATTATAACCTCAAACTGCATAAACATCCATTCAAATTCGAGGAATTTTTAAATATTGGCATTTCGCGCGAGATTCACGAACGAACATGGCGACCACGACCCACAAGAAAAATAGGTTATGAGACTATTTTTCGCTGTGGACGCATGCGCACTGAAAGTTTCCATTCGGACGTAATATACGTCAAATTACGTAGAAAACTAGAGAGGTAATATACGTGGTAATATACGCGTAGAAAACCACGTATAATACGTGGAGTATTATACGTTACCAACCCTGCAACAGGCTTATATATCTACAGAATTTTGTTTATAAAATAAATTAAAATACTATAAATTGAGAAGTGATTTGATGAGGAATATCACTTTCAAGGCATTAATATTTAAATACTTTAATTTCCTTCAAATGTACAAATTTGTATCGCGTTTTAACTTGTAATTTTCACAAATTGTTTCATGTATATCCATTAAATTGATTTCAAATTTCTTTTGAGAATTTTAATATTAATTAATGGCATATATATTACTTCTTTCAGTCTATTACACAATTCGTTTGAAAGGCACCAAAAATATTGTTTATTTCACTTACACAATCCAAAACATATTTTTATTTCACAGAATATTATTTACCGATTTGTTAATCAACATTATGGCACCTGTTCTATGTTATGAAGGCCCTGCCCAGTCGTCTAAAAAAATTGGGGAAGTTGAAAAATGGGTTAGACCACTTAGTCGTTCAGAAAATTCGGGACGACTAGCCAGTAGCCAAGCTTATGAAAAATATTTGACTACTCATCCCGAATTCCGGAACGACGAAACACTTCGCATCATAAAACCTTGTTTTTATAGAAGATGAAACGATTAAATATTATAATTTTCGTTTGTCACTTCGGTTGATTTGGAGTTTTCGAAACGAACTATAAACTTTCTTCGACCGCTGTTATAAATAACGAATGTTATTTCAATTTGAAAAAGTTCTTTGGTCCTATAAGATCTAAGAAAACTGAATAATTATATTTCTTTTGAGAGGTTTCAATAGGTCCTTCAAACTTACTGGTGTTAACAATTTGATTTAAATAAATATTATTTAAAATTAATTGAGTTGTAGTTCTTCTGAAATTTAATTTTAGTTCATTACTTTCGACATTTTAATACAGTTTTTAATATTAGTAATCATAGGGATTTCATTACCTTTAAAAGGAATGCCATATGTATTAGCTAACGCTAAGGTTTCAGCAATCTTATCTGGGATTTGAACTATATTTTCTAGTTTAATGCTGAATGTGTTCTGGAATTATAACCGTAGGACCAAAGAAAAGTTTCAAATTGCAATAACTTGCGTTCAAAATTTCGATTGTCTTGCAAACAGCACTGACACCTGTTGGAGATTTTTTACATTCTCATTCTAATGAGAAGGTATTGGTTTTATGTAAAATTTGACTTGGTCGGTTTTCATCAAATCTCCACGTTTTGAGACCCCCTGAGCCAGAAAAAAAGGTTTTTATCAAGGTGTCTGTCTGTCTGTCTGTAGGCACGATAACTTTCGAAAAAATAATCAGATTGGGTTGTGCTTTGGCACACTTTTTTAGGGCCTAGAAAGAAAGAACAAGTTCGTTAACCAGCAATTTCGGATGAAAATTCAAAAAGTGAGCACATTTTGAAAATTTTTGAGAACACTTTTTTTGAAGATTTGGAAATTCTATGGACGGTTATTAGTAGTAAGCAAAAAGAGGAAAAAAATATCCTAATGACTATTTCAGATAAAAAAAAAAAAAATTACCAGAGTTATAGCATTTTCAAAATTTCAAAAAACAAACGAAAATGAACATTTTAAGCCGAAAAACGCACGTTATGAAAAAAAGTCAAGAGAAGAAAAACGTTGATTTTTGAACACCTTATAATATTTTCATAATAACTTTTTGAATTTTTCAAAAAATAAAAAATTCAAATTCTGATCGCACAACAAAATAATGAGAAATCAAAAATTCCATTTTGCTGTGAAACTATGCAAGATACGACAAAAGATGACTGGACCAAAATTATGCACCTAAAAAAGATCTATAAATTTGTTATTATTCACTTTTTGATATAACTCGTAGTTTTTGTTTTATTTATAAAAAACAGCATTGAAAATAGAAAAAATAAATTTTTAGACGAATAACACAAGCTACGAAAAACATGACGAAGACAACATTTGTTCATTCAAAGAAGAGGTACAAATTTGTTATCCATCATGTTTCGATAGGACGCGTAGTTTTTATTTTATTCGTGAAAATAACATTGACAGTAAAAGAAATCAAATTTTTGGAAAACTTTGGAAAAATCCATTTTCGTTGTAAGAATATATTCAAAATGAAAAAAAAATAACTTTTTTGAAAAACGGAAAATCTAAAATAACATTTTAACTAATAAAATTTGTCGCTTAATTTATATAATTATTCTTGATTTGAAATCAAATACAAATCGCGAAGCGCGACGCCCAAATCGCGCGCCGTAAGTGCGCTCAAACTTTTTTGTTTCTATTATACGGTGCACAGAACCGAGCGTGGAACGCAAGGTTCAAATGAATTTGAAATCAAATATCGAGCGCGAAGCGCGAGTATCTGGATGAGAATGTGTTCCTTAAGGTCGATAGAACCTTGAGTAAATAAATTTCCTCTTCAGTCTAAAATAAAAACAAATTTAACAATCACTTCATATGTAGAGGTTTTGATAATTTTCTAATATTTAAAAATAAACTTTTTCTTTTCATCGAAGTCGAACACGAGGTTCAAAGATCTAGAGGAATCGAGCGTAAAGCGCGATGTGAATACGCCCGAGCGCGTAGCGCGAGGTGAATACATAATCGAGCGCGAAGCGCGAGATAAATATATGATCGAGCGCGAAGCGCGAGATCCAACAGTCGCGCGCCCTAGGCGCGCTCAAACTTGCGAGCGAAGCGAGCCGCGCGCGAAGCGAGCCGCGCGCGAAGCGCGCGATGAGAATGTACCCGCGAAGCGGGCAGATTTTTTTTTTTAATTCCGGACCGTGCTTCGGAAAAGTAAGAGAATGTGTTTCATAAAATACGAATTTTGTGAGAAGTTTGATGCACGGAATTGTTTGAGGGGTCCCGTTTTGATCATAAAAGTTGACCAACACTTGTCTCGGTTATACTCGGATGGGTGCACTCTCGAAATAATACTAATATCACTGCTTTTCTGCGCTTCCAAAAAGGCGGTTTTTAAATATTAATCAATAACATTAATTTCGAAGCTTCTGAATTAAAACTCTTTGAAAATTCACATTTATGTGTATATAGATTTCTTAATATTTTATAAAGGTCATTTTTATAAATCTATTGCTTATTATGAAATTTGTTGATCCTATTGAAAATTAGCTTAAGCAATACGAAAAGTGTAGGGCGTTTCATAGGATATTTATAATAATAATATTTTTAAGTGCTTCATTTATTTCTAATTTATAAGATTTATTATTCTATTTTATACAATAATTTAAATGTTCATGTATTTCCAAAATTTTATAACATTTCTAATTCAGTATAAAAACTTGAATTCTTCGGGTGCTTTCAAACGCGCATTATTATTACCAACTTTAAAACCATAAATGACCCATGCAAAATAATATAAAAGTATAAAACAGCTGTGTGCTATCTCGGATGTTTCCACTTTGTTTTTATACGATGCTCATTTTCTTCTCATTGCCTTCCTTATAACATCAAAAAAAGATAGGCCAATCAATTCGTCTAGAATTGGATTATGCAAATGAAAGAAGTTACACTGTAAAAAACCTATTTTAAAAATAATAATAATGACCATAACTTTCTTACACTTCAATCAAATTTATTAGTATTATACTAAATTATTCGATTCGTCTTAAATAAAGGAATATTTTCTATTGTTGTATCAGCTTTGTCTTATGATTATAAAAAAAGTTTTACCTTGAAGACCCCATTGAAAGAATATTTTTAACTTTTAAAAATATTTAATTAATATTTTTAGGAATTCTTTTATCATTTTTAAGATATTAGTGCGGTGAAAATAACACAGAAAAAACTGAGGGATCAGTAATGCTGCGGCTCAAATGAAACTTGGGATCATTTAGAACTTAGGCTCTAAAGGAACTCTTATTTAGGGTTCCTTTTTAGTATTGTTCATACCCGATAGATGGCCATCGGCGGTTGCCGACGTTTTCAACTGCGCATGTGCCGAGAAGCGCGGGCCTATTTGAAATCAATAAATACTATGAACAGCCATACAGATAAATGTTACCAAAAATTTTTTATTCTTATTTAAAACAAATTAAATTGAATTATAGAAATACCTAGCTTCTTGAAAAAATTTTACATTAACCTAATATTGCAAAGTGTATATTATATCATTTTGAATATTCCCGCGCTTTTTGGGCATGCGCAGTGGAAAACTTCGGATTTGCAACATAACCTTAAAAACTGTCACATTTCATGTGCGATATCTTCCTTTTAAGAATGACTAATGTCTATGATTTTAGTTTCTTCATTAAATGTTTTCCAGTGCAATATTATTTAATTCCAATTATAAAGCATAATGTGCATCATTAACTTGTGCAATCTTTGAAGTGAGTCAAGACAGAAGTGAGAAAAAGGCTCTATTAGAACCATTTGAATCCACACTTGGGTTCATTTAGAAACCATTTATCATTTTGGGTTCCTTTTCAGCAAGAGAGGTTCCTTTTTGTTGCAGCTCCTTTGGAACCAAAAATTGGTTCTAATAGAAACCCCAGTTTTTTCTGTGAAGTCCTGCTAATTTTATCTATTTTTCTGTAACTATCTTCAAGATATTGTATTCACAAAGAGCCTAACACAAACACAAAATTTAAATATTTTTCTCACAAAAACTCTTCATAACAATACTTACTGTTAACCATTTGAATATTTTTATGGTTAAATTTTATTATTACAATAACACAAGGCAGTTTTAGCGAAAAGAAAATGTTGTTTGTCGATGATAACACTATTCGCAACATTTTTTTATAAAAATCGAATGGATAAATAAGCAAATTATTTGTATTCCTTCAGTCCCCATTCATTGATTTAAGGCAGTTCACTCAACACCCGAGATAAACACCCCCGGCTTACACTATTCCTCAGTGGATTAGTCGCATCAGATTGCGCCATGCGTCCAAATCCAACATAAATCGTTCATACAGCCATGACTGTTTACGTTTCGATTCTCCCGATTTATGCGGAAGGCCACTACAAGCAATACCCAAAACCGTGCTTATTTCGGGAGTTAAGTGTAAAAAGTTTACTCAAACCGTTATTATTGCGTAAAAAATGGTGAGGTAAAAAATGGCACTTTTTCCATACATTGAGTGCAAATTTGGTAAATAAACAAATGGAGAAGACAAAATTTCCTACCCTGAGCCCCATACATGATTATATGCATGCAGTTTAATTTCAAAGAAGAAATAAGAAATCAGAACAAAATTGAAGGGTCTAGACTTTTTTGAACAAAAAACGGCATTTACTCCCAAAGGAAGGCTACATGTTTTTGAAATAAATAGGAGGACCTAGGAAAGGGGCTGTTATTTATACCAAAATTTCGGTACATTTATTCGCTGGTCCAAAAAATTATACTTTGAAAAGAGGGCATGCCATACGCCCATTTTGTGAAGTTCCCAGGAAAAAATTCCCAGAAAATCCCAGAAGATTACCATAAGAAAAGTCTGGTTCGTGGAAAAATGAGATCCATGTTTTTTAATTTAAACTTAGCTTGCGGGAGATTATTAAAATTTCTTTGGAAGTTCCTCAAACGAATAATTTCAGATAATTTACTTTGAATTATGACTTCCCGTACCCCTCTCCGCCCCCTCAGCAAGCCCCAAAAATTCCCCTGAAAAACTAAAATTGACTATTTTTGCACAAAATTGATACATATGAGCCCTGTTTTTCCCTTTTTTGCCATACATTATTTTTATTCGACATATGAAATGTTTTTAAGCTTTTATTTATTTGTTTAACTTTGCCGCTTCTCATTGAATATCTACGTCACTTATATATTATTGCCTCATAATTTAACCAGTTTCTATTTGTTTAAATAAGTTCTGTGTTTGAGAAATTTTGTCCAAATTGTAAAATAAATATTAGAAGCTCATCTTTTTCTGTAATCAATGCATTTTCATGAGTACCAGATAAAAATGCTTCCTCATAGAAGAAGCATTAGTTATTTTTTGAATAATAGACAAACCAAAGTCTTCATTTTGCTCAATTCAAAAATAGAAATTTACAAAAAATACAGAATTACGAAATAATACAACAAATTTTTAAATAAAAGACAAATCAGATAAATCAAATTTTGTATTCGAAATTATAATTTTTTTGAGCTGAAAAAGGGAAGGGAAAAGTTTTCTGCCACACTACCCCCAGCTTTATGATTTCTTTACAAAAAATTGTCAGAATTACTCTATTTAAAATATTTGTGATGAAAAAGTCTTTTCTATTCATTTGTCAACTTTGAATTATGTCGATGAAAAAAGTTTTTCTGTTTGAGGCAGCTGACTCAAATATTATAAATGAGCATAACTTCCTTAATCTTCAACAAATTGTATTAATATTATTGATCAATCGATTTGCCTCGAATAAAGGAATCTTTTCCGTTCTTGCATAAATTTTGAATTATGTTAGTGAAAAAAGTTTCACTATGAAAAACCGTGTTTTCAAATATTATGCATTAGCATAGCTTTCTTACTCTTCAATTAAATGCATTAATACTATAGGTCAATCGATTCGTCTCGAACCAAGGTATCTTTTATAGTCTTGCGTCAACTTTGAATTATGTTGAATAAAAAAGGTTTACTATAAAAAATCGTATTTCCAAATATTATGCATTACCACAGCTTCCTTACTCTTCAATAAAATGTACTAATGTTATAGATCGATCGATTTGATTCGAATGAACACATCTTTTCTATTCTTGTATCAAACTTTGAATTATGTTAATGAAAAAAGTTTCACTATAAAAAGCCGATTTTTAAAATATTATTGAGTGCTAAAAAAAATGCAATAAATATTTTTAGAAATCCTTCGGTCCGTTTTTAAGACATTAGTGAGGAAAATAAGCCCTCTGAATTTCATCAATTTATCTGCGACCGTTTTCTAGTTATCGTTTTCACCAAAAGTGTGACATCCACACACACACACACGTCCGGACGATTGCTTAGAACACTATATTAGAAATGTTTAAATTGAGGAAGTTTTTGTCAAATGAATCTGAAAATTCTGGAAAATGTTACCATTACAAAGCTTCCTCTATGAGAAAGCAAAAATCAGATTTTTTCTAAATTCTGGTTAGGTGTGTCGCATATTGTTAAATATTTATATGTTATAGAAATTCATAAAATGATAATTATTTATTCAAATAAACTTTTTATATCGATCATGAAGAATTGAGAAAAAACTTACTATTATTTGTATAAACAATTGGATAATGGTTTCAACATGAAATGCTGCTATTAAGAATGACAAATTACCGCATTGATTACAGAAAGATGAATTTCAAACATTTATTTCAGAAAAAGTTATAAGTAAATAATAATTGATTTTTTAAACAATGAATAAATTCTGGAAGCAAATATCAGTTTTCCTATCGATGACTAACTGTAAAATTAAAGTTAAAAATTTACCTTTCAGTTAGTAGGAAAACAAAATTATTTAAAGAAATGGAGATTGTTTGAACAATTGAAAAATAGTTATAACATGCTTTGAAACATTACGCTTTTCAAATAAAAATTATTTATGCCAAAAAAAGGAAAACAGAGCTCATATGCATCAATTTTGCGTAAAATTGCCAATTTAAATGTTTGGGGCCATGTTTGGGGCTTGATAAGGGGAATTTGGGTCGTTAAAATTCAAATTAAATTCACGGAAATTATTCATTGGAGACTCCCCAACAAATTTCATTAATCTCCCGCAAGCCAAGTTTAAACCCAGAAACGTGAATCTCATTTTTCCGAAAATAAAAATTTTCCCATATGGTGGGAATTTATTTTCTGCAAGCCTAATTGAAAATTAATTACTCTCATTATTCAATTAAAGTGGTTTACTTTTCAAATTTATTTTCTCCTCTATATTTTGGATATAATGAATGTCATCTATCTCCTCGAGGAGGTCTAATTGATGACCAGCGATCCGTGATACTAAGATGTCCCGGTGAAAAGGCTCAGACTAGATTGTAATACACCTGCTAGATTCAATTGTAGAACTCTTCTACTCTCTATTTGGTTTCCTGAAACAGTTAGGTACATCGGGTGATCGTGAGACCTTTAAAATGTCACGCATCGGTGAGGAATGCACAGTGCATTTACTATATTTTAGTATGATCGTATTGGTACTTTGAAACCGCGTGCACTTAACTGTAAAGTTAATGTTTCGTGTAAGAATATACCTTCGACGACTCTCAACAGTGAAAGCTATAATTTTGCTTTGTTGATGAACGCTAATAAAAATTTACTGTAACCACCAGCTGCATGAAGCAACAAAAATTGGACCAAAATGCGATAAAAGGACCTTTTTGTGATTCTTAGGGCATGTTGTCATTTGGGAAATGGGACGTTAAATAAAATTACGACCCTTGTGCATGCTCGTTGAAAGTATTATCATACGTTTATTTATTTTCGACAGAATTTCTGTTTGGGTAACAAAAAAGTAGTATTAGAAAAAATATTTTTAATAGTTATAATTTCTAAGACAATTTTATAAATCAATTTTTGATTATTTGAATTTGTTTGATAATGCATAACAAACAGGCTGAATAAATAATCACTATATCCCTAAAATATTCAAGGCGCGTGGTCCTGGGTCATTTAACGATCACAAAGAGTTGAAAAATCTAAATTATCGTTCCTTGGTACACAAATTAAAGATACTTTGCGTATCAGAACTGCAAAATATTTCCAAAGAGCGAAATTCAACGTTGCTTTTTAGTATCTCGAAAAAATATTTAAAGTTGCGGAATCGCAGGAAACAAGCATTTAAAAAGAAATAAAAAACTTCTTGGGATGTTTGAACACGATATTTTGCTTATCCTATACTTTTTGACAAAAATTCTGGCAAGTATATGGTTGAATTTTCTAAGATTGTTACGAATACTTTGAAGTTCAGTTCTGGACCTTTAAACCACCCTTTTGTGAAAACTGTTAATTATCGTTATTAAATGTGAAGAACTCCCCACCTCTATGTTACGTAATTTTTGCCAAATACATTTGTTTTGTTAATTTATTGAAGGGTCACAAATAACGTAAGACGATTTGGGGGGAGGGGGTTTGGTGTTATCTCACTGTTTCTTATAAATTAAGAAAAGAAGTTGAATTTTCAACGAAAAAATATGAAATTTGTAGCGACAGAGGTGAACTTTCAAATTAAAAAGACGAATTTTTAACAAGAGTTATATTTTTATCAAAGAAAGAATTTTAAGTTAAAAAGGGAAAAAAATCCAACTGAAATGTTTATTTTTTAAGCCAAAGAGACGAGCTTTTTACCAAACAGTCGAATTTTCTACCAAATTGTGGAATTTTCAAGCTAAAAAGACGAGTTTTCAACAAAAAAGTTGAATTTTTAACTAAAAAGAATCATTTTTAGTTAAAATTTTTATTACTTGATTGAAAGGTTTACTTTATTTTTGAAAATTCAACAATTTTGTTGCGATTCTTTTGGGCTGACATATCAAAGGTTTCGTTGAAAATTCAACAACTTGGTTAAAAGTTGAACTCTTCTGTAAAAATACATTTTTTATTGAAAATTCATGACTAGTTTGAAAGCTCATCTCTTCGGTTGAATATTTAACTATTCCATTTGTTTGGTTGAAAATTTATATTTTTTTTAAAATTCAATTCTTTGGTTAAAAATTCAAGTACTTTGTTGAAAGTTGACCTTCTTTGTTCAAAATTCATTCTATTGGTTGAGAATTTAATTATTTTGTTGAAAATTCATGTTTTGTTTGGTTGAAAATTAATTTCAACTGAAAATGTAACTAGTCCATTGTTTTGTAGAAATTTATCAGCTATTTGAATGTAAATTCATGTTTTCAATTGAAAATTCACCTGTTTGGTTGAAAATTCATCTTTTTGATAGAAAATTAATCTTCTGATTTGAAAATTATTGTTTGTTGTTGAAAATTCAACAACATACTTGGTCAAAAAATGAACGAGTGTGTTCCAAAATTGCTTTTTTGGTAGAAAGTTACTTTTTTAATAAAGAATTGAACTATTCCAGTCGAATATTTATAATTTTAGTTAGAAAAATCATCTATCTTGGTAGAAATTTCTTCTCTTTGGTCAAAAATTGAATTATTTTTGGATAAAAATTCAACTGTTTTGTTGAAAATTCATCTTCTTGGGTTAAAAATTCAACTATTTGTCGAAAATTCACGTATTTTCTCGAAAATGAAAGTTTAAAAAAACATTTTCTGTTGGTCCCAGGCAGTTACAAATCTTTTAGAAAGCCAGTCTAAATCTAAATAAGCATCAAACAATTACATTTGTCCACGCACACACCAGATGATATGTTATAGTTTAAGAAATTTTTCATTCTGAGAAAATCATAATTAAAAAATTATTTAAATCTTTTTTTAATTGTAGAATGAAGCTATACTTTTTAAAAGAATTACTATATATATAAAGGGATATTAATATTTTGTTTATATTCAACTAGTTATAATAAAGAAAATATGGATCTTAAAGCAAAGGATTGAAGGAAATATCGACCTTTTTAGAATACCTCATTATTTCAAACAAATATTTTATTTTGTATTTAATTATATTCTTCAATAATGTATAGTGATTAGTGCAGGTTATTCCTTTCAAATGGTTTTATGCTACATATTGTTATATTTTATTATTTTGAACATTGTAATTACAAACTCAACATATACTCTTCATTAATACTCTTCAATTCAAAGATTCCTTTAATGGAAAAAACAAATTTTGTTGATTTAGATTATTCAGAACAAGGCGTACTTACATCGTACTTCCGTCACAGAGAAAGTGGCATTTCTAGTTTTCCGGAATTTTTCTGAAATTCTGGTACTGGTAGTTTGTCCTAATGAATCAGGGTTCAGTTCATTGCATAAAATTTCACTTCTATAACTTTCACTAATTCTAGCTTGGATAAATGCGGGCCAAAATGAATTTCGATTTTTTTACAAAACACTTCTTTCTTTGGTCAAAAGCATTTTGATATTTCTATTTTGAAACTGAAGTTCAGGAATGCGTATCACTATAAATTTATTAACATTTTACTTTAATAATATCTTTCTCATTAGTAATGAAAGAAATGGCAACTATTCAACACTTAAAAAAGATATATAAAATAATTAAATAAATAGGCATAGTATAAACATGATAACATTAATGACGCATATCGGAATTTTTAGTGAGATTATGTACTTAGATTAAGGGTGTTGGTTAACTCCGACTTGGAATTTTTTTTTCTATAGG
>CAKNXH010062290.1:291220-303329 GCA_932178445.1 Andricus quercusramuli
TTGTAAAATTATCTTTTAAAAACCTCACTTTATTCTCACCAAAATAAATGAAGGCCGGGCTGCAATATAATGGGATATAATATGTTGTCGCTCAAAGTCAAACCCAAGTGGCCAGGGATCTCCCACATAAACGGAAAGATAATCAATTATTTACTTATTGCAGCCAGACGCCAAATATTTATGAAACAAACACTAGTACGCAATAAGGTTCGTTTTCACTCGAGAAATGCCAATTAAGACCTGCCCGGCGACGCGCGCGTACCAGATGACTGGATGTTCATGTCTTGCCCGCGTGGAGCGCTATATCACTGGTTCAATCTATCATTTAGCGTCACTGGTAGAATCAGTGGCGCTATTTTAGTTGAATCACTTACTGGTTCGTCCAGTCGGAGTGGAAAAATCACTGGGTCACCAGTGATAATTCAAAATACTCATTCAACCAGTGACAATTTCACTGGTTCAGTTTAAGAGAGAGCAAATGGGAAATATTTTATGATGAAAAAGTTGAATGTAGTGTAATAACTATAGTTATTACACAATTGTTCACCTTGAATTTTGATTTGATCCAAATTTGAAATTAAACGATAGAACTGTGAACATACCACTCCAAACTTTTCACGCTCTGAAGATCCTAATGCGCACTTTAGGATTTCAATTCATCGAAGTTTGAATTAACCATTTTACATGAATATTGATTATAATTTAGGGATTGTTCACATTCTACGTCACGTGTTTATCTTTCCTTTATATTGTTGTATCCCTTTCTTCAAGAAAATTTTATTCTTATCTTTATTTAGACAAATGAAAAACGCCTAACATATAGTAGGGACACCGGGTCGGGATGGGACACCGGGGTGGAACGGGACAATCGATTTTCTCATAAGTTATACATATTATAGTTTTCAGAAACGTTCTTCTAATAGGAATAGGTAGAAGAACTGTTAAGCCAGTTCTCAAAAAAGGAGAAATGGAAAATATTGAATAATATAACAATACAGTAATGTTTAAATTTTAGGAGGTGGCTTCTGTTACTTTAAGGCAATTTTAAATGGAAATTAGTTATTGAAAATATCATAATATATTTTTTATATAACGCTTATTGTGAAGATCAATTAATCAATTGTAATTTTATAACAGAGTTTCATGAAAGGTTAAAGACAAATGCTTAATATTTATATATAAATGAATAGTACAATTTGAGGCGAGACGAGACACTTTTTCTATCCCTGTCATAACCTTTTTTCAGTGCCAACAGGCGTACATAACGTGGATTGTACCTTATTTAAATGTATAAACAATATTTATAAAGCTTCAATTTTTATTGGAATAATTTATTTAAAAAATTTTAATTTTTAAGAATTTCAGGCACTTTTTTTCAATCACATAAGTGTTGTTCATCTTTCTGTAAATTGATTTTGCACATGCAAGCAAAGCCTATATACAACATGAATGATTTCTTACATAAATAGAGCAGTATATCAAAATTCGTTAAAATTTGAGAAAATTTTTCTAACCTATAATTAAACGCTATGATACTAGATAAATACCAAACATAGCTAAATATACCGTTAAGGTATATAAAATCCTATTTAGAAATATTTTCAATATCATATTTCCTACATTTATTTCTGATAGACACAAATTAAATTGTTTGTTGCAAAACTAATTGGTCTTGCTTATTCATGAGATAAAATCCATTTTTATGTAATTTTGAAGATATGCTAGTGTTGATAACGGGTTATGTATAAAAAATTATAAATAATATTACTCCAAACAAAATAATATGAAAAATGACTTTTTGATTGAAAAATATTAATTTATTAAAGTTTCACAATATCTAAATAACAATTTACATTGTAGTATTTCCACGAAGGAATAGTAGTATTTCATAGCAGATGACGAGTATTTTGATGTAAAAAATAACCTGTCACATTCCGCCCTATAGGGCGGAATTTAATATATTAACAGATATTTATAAAAATTTAAATTTATTTCGTTGTTTTATCACTCTATATAGAAACATAAATGCCAGTTGAAAAAATATGAATGCATCAATATTAAAATTCAAATACATTTTGGGAATACTGGTTTAGCATCAATTGTTTTTAAATTCGAATATTTGGAAAATTTTCTAGAACTAACAAAATTATAAATTGTTTCTTCTATTAAAATTGTAAAGATTTCTTTGCAAAACATTTTGAACGATTTCCCGCATCTTTAGACAGCAACAAAAATTGGTGAACATCGAAAATGGCTAGTGCTGAAGATTTGTTAGTTTTGATTACAAATAAAAATCTGGAATGACTGTTTGATACGGAAAATAGCCCTGCAATGTCGCAAAGAGGAAAAATTGCTGAATTTTGAGAATTTAAGAAACTTTCCCTATATATACGAAAATTATGATGACCTAATTATTTTCAAATCGCACAGGCAGTTAATCCTTTATGGTCACAAAATCTTCTGCCATTCAAATATGTAGTTTTTCAAAGAGAATGAGACGACACGTCTTACCGATATCTCGCGTTATTTTCGAGATTATTGCGAAAACATGCGTAAAATCCCTTAGCAATTTTTTTGCCACAGAAAAATTTTATTTATATATTACTCTATTATTATATTTATATATGTCGTGTCATAAAACCCCAAAAAGGTCTTAATTTTACAGATTAACAACGTGCTCGTAAAGGAATGATAATGTAAGTTAGAAAAACGGAGAGTATCGATTATTTCAAAAATACTGGCTTCGAAGGTAAAAGTTTTACGTAAAAGTATTTGAAACTGTTAAATTATTAGGCAAATAACTATATTAGATAAAAATATCACTCTTTAAATTTTTAATATTCAAATACTAATCAATTTATCTAGAAAATGTTGGGGCAAATCGGTAAGATAGGTGTCGTCGAACTTCCTCTGACAAACAACATATTTTAGTGGCGAATGATTCTGTGACTTGAGCATCGACTGCCTGATCGATTTGACGTGAATTTCGTCTGGCAATCTTTTTTATGCACCTACAGTTTCTGTTAGTAAATGTTAATGAAACATTCGAATTTGGAAAAATGACTTTTTTCAGATTATAATGTTTAGAGAATGAGCAAAAATAACATTTATATTATTGAATTCATTGTTATTGAAATTTTTTTTTGTATATTATACACATGTCTTAATTTGCTGTTAAGTGCGCCAGGGGCACCTTTCGGAGTGACAAGCCATCATTTCCTTGGATCTTAAAAAAAATGTTCTTTGACGTTCCATTTATTACAAATTTATGAATTTAGTGGTTTATGACTTTATTCACAACTGTAAAGCCTAATCAGCAATTTTTTGACGACTAAGGAAATTCTAGCTTCTCCAGTGCGAGCTCAAGAAATGTTCCACATTATAATACCAATACAATTTGTATTTTTAAAAAATTAAAAAACTGTCTACCATTACGAAATTTTCCGTAATATTAGCTCTAATGGTATACTTGACCGGTCAGTTTCACGAGAAATTCCGTAATACTAACCACTACCAAAAAGAAACAAATTTTTAAAAAATATAATTTTTGATCATTTACAAAAAAATTATAACTTGAACAAAAGTTATATTTTGTTATAAAATTTTTTATTAGCATTTAATACCAAAAACTGAACGTAAAAAAAATCAACATCATCCTTAGAGATTTTTGTTTGAAATAAAACGTAACAAATTTTTAGCACTAGCCATTTTGGATTTTCGAAAATGTCATATTTCGGCCCACCCTGTAATACATATGTTTCTTATTGCCGGTTTTTTAATAATAATAACATTATTTATGAGATGAATATCGGTTGAGGCCATATTGTTCTGTTAAATTTTTTTTATAACCGTGCAGAAAACCCCGGAAAAAACATTAATAAAATTAGCAGGAACGGTCACGTTATCAATATCCTTTTAAATTATGAGAATCCGAATGCGTTGACTAAAAATCCAATACGTCCGAACATATGTATGTTTTCAAATTTTTAAATAATTATTAATGATATTCAGTATAGCCTGTATTGAGTAAATAATAAATAAAACATGTTTTAACAAATTAAAATTAGAATTCCACTTTCGTTTAACAAATTCAAATTTGCCGCGCGATCTTAAATCATGTGATCATTCTAATTTCAAATATTGTTTTGTTTTCGGGCTTTAATGCAATTGAAATAAACTTCATTTCTGTTCTCAACAGTGGATTGTATCTTAAAAACCTTCAAAGTTTTGACTTCTGTTTCTATCTTTAAAACTTTTACTTTTAAAACCATATAATTTTCTAAGTGACATAACCTTCAAAAGTTTCCCTTCTATAAGAAATGATAAAACATATTTTTGAGAGGAATATATAAATATTTCATGGAATAAGCAATCCAAAACACCTTTTTTGTAAAAGGCCTTTTCTTTGTCTTCTTTTTTTGCAAAATTTAAATACCCAAAAAGTTATTTTTTGATATACGTGGCAGCACTGCGCAGAAGTGCCCCATCTTGCGAGCCAACTGCCAACTTCATGCCTTCAGTGAGTGAGTCGAGGTGGGTGCCCGGACACGACGGAAAATCGTAGATCGCCCAATATTGACTTTATCCGTGATCATCAGGAAATTCTCACTCCCAGAAATTGTTGACACCTCGTTTCCAGAACACTTCCATTTCCCTTCTGTTCTTGTTTGGGCTACATTGTGCCCAACACCGGAGATTTGAGTGCAGTGCAAAAAATTGTTGGCGAAGGAAGGGACCTGGCCATCTTGAAAAGATATGTCGTGCGGGATCAAACGTCAACAGAATAGTGTTTATCTCCCGACACATGAGGTGTACAATTTTTAATCAGGGTTAACTCTCGTTTCGGTGCTGCTGGAAACGCTGACATATTGATCAGTGAGAAAAATCAGTGATTTTCAATAATGAATCGTGGTGACGGGCTTGTTCAACGACGTAGGGTAGTGAACAGTAGTAGTGGCAGTGGTTTCGATCAGGATGGTTCCAACGATGCTGGAGGACATCCTGACTTGCTGTCAGGTCATGGAAGTGAAGCTGACAGTTCCTCGCAAAAGGACCTTAATTCTAACCCCACCGTCGACGAGGATTCCGATAAGGAAACTAGATTAACTCTCATGGAGGAGGTTCTGCTGCTAGGGCTCAAAGATAAGGAGGTTCGTAATCATTTTATATTTCCGGAAAAGAGTGATATGTAAGATTTATCGCCTCTAATTAGAAAATTTAGTTCTAAATAACCTAGAATTTAACTGTCACTGCAAAGTGGTTTCATTATGAACGCTTTGATCATATTGTTGTGACAGCCGATTTGTGATTTGTGTCCTTGAAACAATTTTTAGATTACAAAAAGTCAACGAGACTCGTTGGACCAACTCAAAATTCTGTTTTTTAATGTTTCTGATTAAAATGTTCTGAAGATGTTTGAGCATATCTTCTAGTTCTAGTTTGAAAAATGGGGAATTTAGAGGCACTTGTAGAACGGGATTTTTGGGTTTGACAGTAGGGATTTGAGAAAATAAATTTTTCATTCGAATATAAAAATAATTTAACATTTATATTATCTATAAGGCAATTTGCCTGAATTTTCGAAAATATACAGGAGCGAAATGTTTTCATCTCAATTTAATTTTTTCTCGAAATATTGTTTTGGCTGTAAACAATAACAGAGATATCACTGGTCCAGTAAATGAGCAGTGAGTTTGCCTTTACAGGACATTTAATTCATAGTAGAAAAGTCTGTCTTAAGAATTTTAAATACCACTTGATATCAAGTGAAACTGTGCAGTCCTACTTACGTCAAATTTGAAATAGTTACATTTTAATTCTTAGTACCGTAAGTGCAGAAAATCGAAAAATGAGTTTTTTATCTGGATTCGTTGAAAAGATAATTTTTCAAATTGTTAATATTGTGAAATTAACTATGGCACTAACTTTTTCATAAATGGGTAGATCGAATCGAAACTAGATACCCAAGAACAGTCCAGAATCTGTTCAATTCTACTTTTTTCTTTCATTCTATATTTTAGAAATTATATAATAGGATTAAAGTAAAAAAAGTCTTGTTTCTTAGCGAGGTCTTCCAGACAATGATTTATTTAAAACAATTTACTTGTTTCAAAACCAGATCGGGTTCCTCGTCATCAGACTCAATTCTAATTGATACACGTAAACAATCATGTTTAACAATGAAGGTTGAGTCTGGTGAGGAAAATGGTCTGGTTTTAAAATGTGTCACTATTTTGTACAAAAATCTTTCTCTGAAAAACATCGCTAATATGGTTTTCCTTACTTTAATCTTGCCATGCCGTGGTTCCCAAAGATTTAAATAACAAAGGTACTTCTATCCAACACTGTTGGTTAGAATTTTCCGTTCACCTCTTTTTTGCTGATTGATTAAGTTTTCTTAATTTTAATTATATCAGAACTAACATTTTTCTATTTAATGGGTTGAATGTTCTTAAAATTCGGTATACAATGAGCCCAGGATGAAGGCAATTTGTCTATTTTTAAGTAGATGTTGCAAAAATAGTGTAAATTTCAAGGTTTTCTTAAATTTCAGGTATTATTCGAAAATATCAACATTTTGTAATGTTTTTATGCTCATTTTAGAGTTATTTTTCCACAGTATTGCAACAGATTGTGAAAATAAATCTAGAAATTTTTCCTATCACAGTGCAAGAAGTTAAATTTGTAACAAAAAAGGTGGAAGAATTCAAATATTCTTTGTGGTAAGAACGGTATTTTTGTAAATATATTCAACATATGACCATGAAGTTTCTATAAAAAAAACCCTAAAAAAATGTATTCATTTCATTTTTATTGAGGTTCATAAACTGTTGGGACACTGTGGAAAAATAGCTTCAAACTGAGCCTAAAAACATTATAAAATGTTGATTATTTCGGATATTACCTAAAATTGAAAGAAAAATTGAAATTTTCACCACTTGTGCAACATCTACTTACAAAAATAGACAAACTGGCTTCATCCTGACCTCATTTTATACATAATTTTGCGAGCATTCAACTCTTTAAAGAGAACAAATTTTCGCTCTGACATAACTTAAATTAAGAGAACTTAATCAATCAAAAAAAAAGAGATGAACCCAAAATTCTGACCGGTAGTGTATATATAACTTTTTACACGTATATAAATTATAAATATTTTTTCATATTTTCTTTAAATGGTGAATTTTACTATTTGAATCGAGGTTCAGATGAAACAAATATTGCGAAAGAGGAAAATGATTCATGTTGTAAAAAGTGGTATGATAAATGTGAATAACGTGTGATAAGTTGATATTTCATCCCGCATATTCACGATTTTCCTCTACAATCTACATGTAAAAAGTGGGTTTTGGGTTTTCAGAGACCATTGACAGCTAAAATCGAAAACTATTTGAATAGCTTCTTATCAAAAACTCATTATTTGTTATCTATGTATATTAACACAACATTTTGTTATTTCTGGCATTCATCCTCGTTAATATTCACGCATTAGTCATTCAGTTTAGTTTTTTCTTTAATACGAGCATTTTGTACATCATCTATGTTGTACTTTTGGGCTCGAATAAAGTGTACGTGTGACAAACAATATTACGGGAAGGAAGTTTTTTTACTTTGAAAATTTGGAAATATGCAAAAATGTTCAATGTTCATATTTATAAAATGAAGATTTTCACCGTTATCTTTTAATACTGTACTTGAAGTTTCGAAAGTTCAAATTAACAGAATATTGTTTCTAAAATGCAATTTTTTATATTGCTGTAACATTCTTTATAAGTTCAGGGTTGTTTTTAGTTTAAAAATAAATTTAGAATCTTGTTAATTTAATCCTTCAAAACTTAAAGCACATGTTTAAATAAATATACTTATATAGAAATATTATTCTTTGAACTTTCATGAGAATTATTAATCGTTAATAAATTTAATGATACTCTATTCTGGTTTTTGGTTTAATCACTGAACAGGTTTTCTGCGTCAGATAGATTACATTCCTTTAAATTCTGTCATTGATCCTTGAGCTAATTACTTTCACTTTTAAGATTGAAGCATGTTCATAGCTTCCACTATTGTTTGCTTCTGGTTATAAGCTGTTTTCTCTGATTTTTCCCAAGTACGATTTTCTTCAAGCATATCTAATAGTTTTAACGGTATTGATTTTCGAAACGAAATTGAAAAACATCATTCAACAGGCACAACAAATTCGAAATAGAAAGAAAAATTAGTTTTTAAGAAGGAATAAAAAGCTGACGCCAAAATTCCGCAGTAGAATTCATTATTCAATAAAGTTTAGCATATTAATATCACGCTATGAGTTCACGTGAGACGTTCCCTCATCACCTGGCAGGATTTCCATTACATCGATAAAGCTTATCAGTTAAAGTCTGAATAAACGTCCATAAAAAAATAATTGATTTTGGAACATCACTTTTTTATGTATATATTTAATTATCCACATCTTACCGTTGTATCCTGCATATAAGTTGAATTTGTGAAGTGATTGAATGGAATTCGCCTTGAACATCTTCATTTGTCCTTCTGCCTTCCTCTCTCCTGCATAAGCACTCCTCGATTGTCAGTCTTTTCATAGCTTCGTAAATTTATTTTTAAACATATATATATATTAAAAGTTTTAATATTTAAAAGTTATAAAAGTTTATATATATATATATATATATATATGTATATATGTATCAACCGCCATTTAGATATAGTTAAAAATATCAGTATAATGGAGAGAAAATTAACAATTCAAATTTTTTCCAGGGCTACACCTCGTTCTGGAATGACTGTATAAGTTCAGGACTTCGTGGCTGCATCTTAGCAGAACTTGGACTTCGAGGTCGAGTGGAGCTCGAAAAAGCTCAATTGCGGAAAAGGGGATTGTTGTCCCGGAAACTGATATTAAAAAGCAGTGCACCTACTGGTGATGTTTTGCTGGATGAAGCTTTAAAGCACATAAGAGAAACTGATCCACCAGAAACTGTACAAAGCTGGATCGAATACTTGAGTGGTCAGTTTTACTTTGTTAATTCTTAATATATGTATTACTTACGTTAGGAAAAAATAGACTTAAATTTACTTTTTGACATGTAAAATTTTAAAATTGTAACAAATTTTAATGTTTTAAAAATAATTTTAAAACCTGCATATTACAAGTTTGCAAGTTGAACAATGTTTTATTGTAAGCGCTTGAAATTGAACAATTTTAAATTCAACCCTTCAAACTTGAACTGTTTCTGATTAAAATGATAAATTATGAATTTTAAATTAATAGCGTGAAAGTTTCGTAGGCAATAATTTCAAATTAAAATATTAGAACCTGGGCAATTTCAAATTGAGAACCTTAATACTGGAACAAGTTCTAATGTGTCATTTTGAAAATCTCGAAATTTGATTGCCTGGAATTTAAAAATCTTCAATTTTTAAGGCTCAAATTATTTAACAATATTCACTATTTTTAATTGCAAATTGTACAATTTCGAGTACTCCAAAGTCAATATTAATGTTTTTTGTATGCTAGATAATTTTAAAAACCTAGAATTTAAACTTATTCACCGAAAATTTAAAATATCCATTTATAAAGATTTGAAATGGCGGTTATTTTTTCTAAGTTTAGAGTGATCACCTCCTAATTGTTATATCACGATTGTGAAATAAACATCAATCTTTGTATCTTTTAAGGCGAAACTTGGAATCCTCTGAAGTTGAAATATCAACTGAAGAACGTGAGGGAAAGGCTAGCAAAAAATCTGGTTGAAAAAGGAGTTCTCACTACCGAAAAACAAAATTTCCTTCTTTTCGATATGACAACTCACCCTCTCACAGATAATCTCGCTAAGACGAGGCTCGTTAAAAAGGTATTTTATCTTTATATTAATAACATAATTCCAAAAAATGTTAGTTTTTTTACGAAGTTATTAGTTGAATAATATATTTTATATTTGAAAAAATTTCATTCTACTACTTCATATTTGATTAAAGTGGCCTTTTTTATTCAAGGCCCACTTTAGTCTTATAAAATAACTAGGGCCAGACCCCCCCCCCCTTAAGTTTGTTTTTCTTCAAAGAAGCTTTATGGATAAGGTAAAACGTCCCAGTAATCTTCGTGACAAGTTTTTTGTATTTTATATCATTTCATTTAATTAAAATTCCGTTCGATTCTATAAAATTCTGAAAATATGTACGTTTTATCAATTAATGTTACTATTACCATATTTTGCACAATATTTTCAAATTATAGCCATCTTTAACGATTATTGGGACTGTTTCGGCTCGTACAATTACCTTAATACGATATTTTTTGTCAGATTCAACATTTTCATAACTATAAAAAGGAAACAAATGGTTTGAAACGTTTCAAATTTACATATTTTTAAAATGAGCTCAAGAACAGTTGAAAAATATTCAATATTTAGGTACATATCAATAATAAATTTAGGAAGACACTATAATGTTTCAACATGATTAGTAGTTTAGCAATTGAGCCGTTCTCTAGAAAAACGGCTTAAGTCGATTTAGGTCGTTTCTAAAATTTATGAATTATTACATTGCTGCGCGGCTCTATTATGTGTATGTGAAGTTTCAAGCATTTTAAACCAATGGCTAAGCTTACACAGTCGGTATAGAATGCTGTCCGTTGCGACCAGAGCGCGCGAAGTAGTTACGGGCATATTATATATAAATAATATTTTATAATAATATTGAAATAAATGTAATTGTAATAATGTATAATGAGTTTCAAATAAAATTATTGCAATACTATCACTTTATCCTACGTTACGCATCTTTTTGAAGACTTTTTTAGTCCTCCGTTAAAACGGCTTAAGTTTTATTTTTTAATACGCTGATAAATATTAATATGTAATGTGTAATTTTTTCTGGCCGGTCGCAATTCATTATTGAATACTATAACTTTTAAGCGAAACATCTAAAGTACGCGAAAATAAATATAACCACTTATTAAACACTGTACATACTTAAAAATGCAAGTATCGAAAAACGACATTTTTCGACTTAAGCCGTTTTTCTAGAGAACGGCTCAATTGTCAAAAAAGATTCTTTCTCATAATACTAAACGGTATTGTTTATATTTTAAATTTAGATAAATTAAAAAAATATGGCACTTTGCTTCCCGTTAGCAAATGTATTTGCTTCCTCATAGAGGAAGCATTAGTTATTTTTTTCAATAATAGAGAAACCAAAGTCTTCATTTTGCTCAATTTAAAAATAGAAATTCACCAAAAATGAAAAATCACAAAATAATACAAAAAATGTTTTAAATACAAAGAGAAAGCAGACAAATCAAATATTGCGTTCGAAATAATAATTTTTTGAGCTGGAAAAGGGAAAGGAAAAGTTCTGTCGCACCCTATCCCCTTCCCAGCTTTATGATTTCTTCACAAAAATTGTCATAATATTACTCTATTTGAAAATTTATGATCAAAAAGTCTTTTCTATTCATGCATCAACTTTAAATTATGTCGATGAAAAAAGTTGTTCTGTTTGAAACTGATGATTCATATTATGAATGAGCAGAACTTCCCTAATCTTCAATAAAGTGTATTATTATTATTATAGATCAATCGATTTGCCTCGAATCAAGAGATTTTTTCCGTTCTTGCATCAATTTTGAATTATGTTACTGAAAAAAGTTTTACTATAAAAAACCGTGTTTTCAAATATTATGCAATTTCACAATTTCCATACTCTTCAATTAAATGTATTAATATTATAGGTCAATCGATTCGTCTCGAATCAACACATCTTTTCTGTTCTTGCATCAACTCTGAATTATGCTAATGAAAAAAGTTTTACTATAAAAAACCGATTTTCAAAATATATAAATTACCATAACTTCCCTACTCTTAAATAAAATGTATTAATATTATAGGTCAATCGATTCGTCCCGAACCAAGGAATCTTTTATATTCTTGCATCAACTCTGAATTATGCTAGTGAAAAAAGTTTTACCACAGTAAAACCGATTTTCAAAATGTATAAATTACCATAACTTCCCTACTCTTCAATAAAATGTATTAATATTATAGGTTAATCGATTAGTCCCGAACCAAGGAATCTTTTATATTCTTGCATCAACTCTGAATTATGCTAG